>WNWU01000029.1:13122642-13169467 GCA_012654045.1 Ptyas mucosa
CTTACATAGGTAAAACCTGGCTAGATAGAAAAGCATACAAAGCCTACGAAAAAAGAATATATATATATATATATATATATATATATATATATATATATATATATATATATATATTTTTGTGTGTGTGTGTGTGTGTGTGTGTGTGTATATATATGTATATATATATATATATATATATATATATATATATATATATATATATGCAATTTCTTTCTAGCCAGGTTCTACCTACGTAAGCTAAGATGTTCCTCAGCCCTGGTTCTGTGAAATCTCATTCACAACTTCTGGGCTTTTTTCTTTCTAGCAGACTGCAACTCTGTGTTGCTCTGTGGGAGACTCAGATAGATCCATTTCTGTCTTATTAGACTTCGTCAGTGAGCCACACCCTATTTCAAGTATCCTCCCTGTAAAAGGTACAATGTTTCTTTTTCCTTCTTCGTAGGCTTTATGTGCAATTTCTTTCTAGCCAGGTTCTACCTATGTAAGCTAAGATATATATATATATATATATATATATATATATATATATATATATATATATATATCTATATCTTTTTCGTAGGTTTTATGTGTAGTTCTCATTAGCCAGGTTCTACCTACGTAAACCAAGATGTTATGCAGCCCTAGTTCTGTGAAATCTCATTCACAAGTTTCTGGGCTTTTTTTCTCTTGCTAGCAGACAGCCAACTCTGTGCTGTTGTTTGGGAGACTGAGATTCGTCTGAGGCTTCGTCAGTGAGCAAGAGAAAAAAACCCCAGAAACTGTTGTGAGATTTAAGGGAGACAGACAGCAAAATGCTGCTTTGATGTCTGATAAAGCCAAAAAATCTAGTGAATGAGATTTCACTGAACCATGGCTGTATAAAGATCTTGATTTACATAGGAAAAACCTGGATGAAACAAAAATACACAAAGACCTACGAAAAGAGAATAAATTATATATAAATTACTCTACCATTACTTTAATACTCTGACGATGTCAGCAGATGGCTGATGAAAGCTTAGCTAAATAAAAATTTAATTATTTTTAAATTTTAAGTTCCAGAGCTCACAGGATATGTGTGTGTGTATGTATGTATGTATGTATATACACACACATACACACACACACACACACACACACACACATATACATACCAGGGGTGAAATCTAACATTTGTTACTACCGGTTCTGTGGGCATGGCTTGGTGGGGGGTGTAATGTGACTGGGTGGGCATGGCCAATTTTTTTTTTACTTTTAAAACCATTTTTTACATGTAAAACCATGTAAAAAAATGCTTTCAAAAGGCTCTGAGGATCCCAGCTTGAGTTGCCTGATCGACAGACAACTCAGCTGGGATCATCAGAGCTTGGATCATCAGAGCCATTTAAAAGAAAAAAAAGGCTCTGATGATCGCGCAGCTCAGCTGGGCATGGGGGGTGGGGGCAAGGATTTTTGGTTCTCCGAACTGCCCGCCGCCATCGCTACCTACTCGTCTGAGCCTGTCCGAACCGGGAGCATTTCACCCCTGATACATACATACATACATACAGACAGACAGACAGACAGACAGACAGACTTCACTATGGCAGCTGGCGCAATGCTACGACCAAGAAATTGGAGGCTGGGGAGAAGGACGCTTCTAAATTCCTGTCACCTAGTTAGTGGCTTTCCTTGGGAACACCACTGGGAACTTCTCTACAGGTAGTACTTGACTTACGACTTTAATGGAGTCCAAAATTTCCATTGTAAATCATGACAATCGTAATGGCCAACTTGATTTTACAACTATTTTTTGTGGCAGCTATAAAATGAAGGTGATGTTTTTGCCAAAAACCATTTGTAAAAGCTGGAAAGTGGCATACAACATTGTAAATCATGATCACAGATTTGAGTGTAATATGGCCGTGTGCATGTGCATACACCACTATCAGAACCCCAGAACAGGATCGTAAATGCCTTTTGGGGTCCATCATAACTTCCTCTCTGCCACATGAAGCCCCAAAATCCAATTCAGCTTCTGCTCTAAGGAGAGGCCAAACATTTTACGCACCGGGCTGGCATTTGCCTTGGCAGACGGATGCAGGAGAGCACAAGGTCTGACACAGCCATCAGCAAGCTGAGAGTAACAAAACTGGTGGCAAAATAAACCAAGAGATCTGAATAAGAAACTGAGTTTTCAAATCACAGGAAATGACAGACGTGTGTACTCTGCATGGGTCCCTCCTGGCTGCCTTGTTCTGCCCCCGCCCCCGAAAGAACGTTTTAGGCAGGTTTCAAGAAGGGCAGCAGGAAGGGGAGCATAAGCTAAAAGCACTGGAGAAAAAACGGCAGGAAGTAGAAAAGTAGAGGGGAGCAATAGGATACCTGAAAAGGAGGAGACAGATTAGCTTCCAAAGGTAGACCAGACAGAAACTCAACCAGAAGACCCTTTATTGTAAAGCTACATTAATAGACTCTGAAAGTACATCTCCCCCCCACCCGATTCCTTTTACAGCCCCAGAAACTAGGGAGGGTTTCTTCTGAGCCTCTTGCCCACCTCCCCACCCCCACCTCTAATCTGTGGGCTCTTATTTGACCATTCCCTAGGTTGGGTCTCTTGACTAAGACTCCCAAAGTCTTCCTAAATAACAACAAGTTAGAAAGAAATGTCTATTTTTGTTTTTCCCAACTTTTAGGGCATGGAATGATGGCCTTAGGTTACAAGAAGATAAATTCTGCCTGAAAGTTCAAAAAAACCCCAAACCTCATAGGAAAAAGAGAAGTTGGATGGTAGAACTCATGGCCAGGAATTGGCCAGAGTTATGAGATGGAGAGCTATTTAATTTGCTAAATAAGTAAGTAAAAAAATAAACGGATGTCCCTTTCCCTCAAGCAGAGGCTGGTGTCAGGAATGCTGTCAGGTAGATACTGCACTGAGCAAGAGGATGGACTTGCTGACCTCAAAGGGTCCCTTTCAACTCTGGCCCCTTCTATTCTGCCTTGCACCTCTCCAGGTTTGCATCATTTTGGCCCACTGCTGAATGTGTAACCCAGGGCTGAGCTCATGTGTATCCCCAGCCTTTTGGAATCATTCTGCCCCAGAGCATCTCACAGAAAGCCATTAGTGGCACATGGGCGACCAAAGGTTGCAGCGATACAAAGACGTGCCCCAAATCGCCGGATGTAGCTCCAGGGACAATGCTCCAAAGCCTGCTGGGAATGCTGCTGCTTTTTACAGTGAATTGGCTGGATTCACATTCTGTGATGATGTACAACAGCCCCCCCCCCCCAACACCTGGGCCGCTACAGGGCTGGAGCCCATTGAGAAGCGGGCCGCTGAAGAGACAGGCAAGCATGTGAAACTTCATTTGAGCATCTGCAGGATTTAGGTTGCATGCGTGAAAGCATTTCCACCTGCCAATGAAACCACTGAAGCCACTGCCACTGATCCATGGAACCAAAAAGGTTGGGGACCACTGATGTACAGTGTGTATTCTTTTTAGACAAACCTGGTACAAACATTTGAGTACAAGTATTCCTTGACAACCATTTGTTTAGTGACCATTCGAGGTTACAACGACACTGAAAAAAGTGACTTATGACCATTTTTCACACTTATGACCATTACAGCATCCCCTTGATCATGGGATCAAATTTTGAATGCTTGGTAACTGCCATGTATTTATGAAGCTTGCAGTGTCGCAGGGACCTTTTACGACCTTCTGATGAGCAACTTCAATGGGAAGCCAGATTCACTAACCACCATCTTACTAACTTAATTGCAGCAATACAGTTAACAACTGGGGCAAGGAAAGTCGTAAAATGAGGCAAAGTCCCTTAACAATTGTCTTGCATAGCAACAGAAATTTTGGACTCAATTGTGGTCACAAGTCGAGGGTTACCTGTAACTTTCAGTTATCCTATATTTTTAATTCTTTTTTCAGTTAGCCTAATATTAGGGTCCCAGCTCTTCTTCTGCGCTTCCTAACACTGGCCACTTCAAGCTGTGTGGGCTTCAACTCCCAAAGCTCCTGGGGGATTCTGGGAGCTGAAGCCCAACTGGCTTAAAATTGATTCAAAGTAGGATACCAAAGCAGGCAGGAGTGGGGGACCTTGCTGCCCTCCCCCAACAACAGGGAAGAGGAAACTGACATCAGGGCAAAGGAAAGCCAAGAGAAGACCTTCCTGTCCCCAGCACCGCTTTCCTCCAGGCAGAGAGAACTACGGGCTTTTTTCTGGGGAGGAAATGTGAAGCCCCAGCAAGCCAGCAGAAAGAGAGAAAGCGCAAGAAGAGGTAGCCCACACAGCTGGTCCCTTGGCCTCAAAGGGCCCCTGGCCTCCTAAAAAAAGGACCAGCAGTAGAGTTGGCAATTATTCACCTATATTTGATTTCTTTGCAATTCATCTCGCCTCAAGGTGACTCTGGACACTTACAACATTAAAAGTCAATAAAACCGTGAAAAATAAATATTTCTAATAACAATAAAATTACAATTAAAAAGATGGGGAAGAAGGGAGCAAGATTTTCTCTTAATCCATACACCTTCAGCATGATGCCGCCGGGGGGGGAGCGGGGCTTCAGGCCCTTACAGAAGGACAGGAGGGTAGAAGCAGCAATAATTCCTTGAAGCAGATAAAAGACAGGGACTGAGAGACCAAGTTATGAATAGAGCAGTTTCTCTATATTGCGAATTTTAAGATGTGTGGACTTCAACTCCCAGAATTCCCCAGCCAGCAGGTTCATATATCTTAAAAGTTCCATAAACATTAGCCTTGAGTTTAGGACTACTTTATATCCATATGTTCACGGTCCTAAAGGCACTGAACAAGTGGGAATGTCAAAATATCTAAGGACCCCCTGATATAGAATAACAGAGTTGGAAGGGACGTTGGAGGTCTTCTATTTCAATCCCCTGCCCATGGCAGGAGACCCTTATTCTATTCTGCACAAATAGCTTGTCCAGTCTCTTCTTGAAAATTCCTAGTGAAGAAACACTCACAGCTTCTGGTTCCACTGATTGAGTGTTCTGTTAGTTCTAGGCTGGATCACTCCTTGATATGTTTCTATTCATTGCTTCTTGTCCTGCCCTCAGGTCTTTGGAGTACAGGCTAACCCCCACTCTTCTCTGTTACAGCCCCTCAAATATTGGAAGACTGCTATCATGCCCCTAGTCCATATTAATGTGCACATCACTTATTCTTCTCTAACACTTAGCTATTTTGAGACTTGTGCAAATAAAGGGCAGTTTCCATTAGGCTAAAATCAGCAAAGCCACAGAAGATAAATATATTGATTAGGACTAATTTGATCAACGTGATCAAGATTAGATGTGAGCTTTAACTGAAAGTCCCTTTTAACAGGTATATTTAATCTTTCTTGGATTAATTTCCTTTGGTGTCATTCATGTTTCATGTACAGTTTTACAGAACAAATCTTTAAAAAGTACTATGCTAAGTCAGTTTGAAATGAAGGAATTAAGCCAATAGACAGACATTCTCAGTCATCCAGGTCATGGTTCTCCCAAAGGTGCTTTTTCAAGGTAAAAAAGCTTCTTGGATGAGAAGTGAAACGTCTTCAAAGAAAAACCAGAAAGCCCAGTTGCCTCTTGAAAAACCCCTTTGGGAGAATTAAATCAAGTTTTATTGCCAGTAAATGGTAACTGAAGCTCAGATGCAAGCACTTCATGGATCAAAGATACAATTTCTGAAATGTTTTTTTTCTTTAGTTTTGAAAAATGCTGCTTGGTAACTTTTCTGTTTATGCTCTTAAGTCCTTTATTCTCTTAGGCTGATGAAAATGCTCCCTCGGAGGCCATGAAAGGAGATTTTCTTAGAAAGAACTATCAACCCCAAATTCTAGTCCATGGTGTACGGATTAATTTAAAATATACAGAGTCCTTTCTAAATTAATTAGATTTCCCCTGAAGTCATCCACCGGGTCTGCATTAAAGGACCGCATTGCCAGCCACCCAGTGTCACTTTGGATAGTGAGATGGGTGAGATATAAATTTAATAAATAAGTAAATAAATCAAACATCTTTCAAAGTCAATATCGAAAAGCACACAACTTCAACATCTAATTTCAATTTGTGTAAGTTACAGAATTCCAGAAGGTGGACATTCCTTCATCAAAAAGGAACGTTTACCAGTAGTTTCAACAGCTCAGCTAGACATCATCACTAGGAGGCTTATGGCTGCATCCCACGGATAGGCAGGGGTCAAGTGTTCCTCTCTAAATGCCCGAGTCTGCTCTTCAATGCAAGAGCCTTTGAAACAGGTAGAACCATTTAAAGGTATCCTCAACTGTTTGTGCCATCTGCATTCTCACTGAACAATTGGAAAGCACTTTTAAATCCAAGACTTATCATAACTGGAGATTGTGGGTTGGGGCAGGTTAGAAAGACAGCAGAATGAATGAATGAATGAATGAATGGTTTCATTTTATGACATTTCATTCTCCATCATAACCTGCCCATCATCTTTGGGAAGGGGTGCAAGGAAAATGAAGCAGAAGGGAGAATCCCAACACTAATACAGGTATTCCCGAACTTACATCCACAACTGGGACCAGAATTTCCATTGTTAAGCAAATCACTGCAGTTGTTAAGTGAATCATACAAACGTTAAGCAAACCTGGCTTCTCCCCTTGACTTTGTTGGAAGCCAGCTGGGAAGCTCACAAAGAGCGATCCCACGAGCCCAGGACGCTGCAAGTGCCGTGAACACAGGCCTGTTGCCTAGCACCTGAATACTGATCAAATCAGCGTGGGATTGCTGTGACACTCGTAAGCGTGAGGATTGATTGCAAGTCATTTTTTTCAGTGCGGTTGTAACTTAAATCATTAAACAAATGGTCGCATGTCAAGGACTACTTTTATTAAATACTTGTTGAATTCTACACCTTCCCAGAAGCTTTAGATTGTGGAATTAAGATTCATTCTTCTTTTGGAGGCCCAGCTATTTTAATGCACCTTATTACCTTAATTCCATACAGGAATGGAATACTGTGAAATCATTGAATCAGAAAACAACCCCCTTGCAGAGAGAGAAGCTGCATCATACTCCGCTTACCTGTGTCCTCTCCATACCAGTCACTGTGAAGGTCCATCATGGAGCTCATGGGCAAGCTGGCATCTTCTGGCCGGCCCTCAAATCCACGCACAAAAGGGTGGACCATCTCATCTTTCCTTTGGGAGGCGCTGTTGCGCAGCAAGGCTTCGAGAACCTGCTTCATGTGGTAGCTGCTGCATGCCAGATCCATGGCCTGCCCCCCATGAAGCCCCTCTTCAATCTGCTCGATCATCAAGGGAGTGGGGTACTGCTGTAGCCGTTCCCCAACTTCCACCTCGTCCACATCAAACTCGACCTTTGGCTCAATCACCTTGGGTGCCGAGGAGCTGGTGTCATCTGGAGACTCGCGGCCAGCAGAGTCCCTGGCCAAGAGGTCCATATGGTGATGGCAGCTGCTGCAGTCCCCGCAAGGGGGAGGCCCTTGTGGGCAGTCTGGGACGCCATCCTTGTCCTGCAGAGAGGAAGCGGGGGCTGAGTATTGGGACTTGGCACCGCAGGATGGGCCTTGGCAGGCAGAGCTGGTGGAGCTCCCACTGTCTGCCTGGTAGAAGGCAGCTTCTCGTTCGATCTTCCTGCAGATGTCCAACGATGACCGGATGTACGTCTTGCAGAAGTTGACCACGTCAGTCATCTGCAAGTAGCTGGCAGCGGACATGACCTCAATCACATTTTCCCCACAAAGATCCAGCTTACCTGAATAAAGGAAGTCCAGGATAATGGAGAAGGCCTCCGAGGTCACAATGTCCAGGGAAGCTGTGCTATGCCGGCCACTGTCCTGAATGTAGTGGATCAACAAAGCTCGGAAGTAGCCGCTGTTGGCAAAGAGGATGTTCTTGTGGGCCTTGAAAATCCTCCCTTCCACTATGATGCTGCAGTCACAGAAGAAGTCCCTCTTCCGCTGCTCGTTCAGCTCGCTCAGGAGTTTGGCGTAGTACGACTGCATCTCCATGGCTCTGCAGCTTGGAGCGGTCAGGGGGCCCTGCAAGGAAAAGGAGGACCAAGCAAGGTCACGCAGCTCCAGGGCATGGAGGCAAGCCGAGGCCACCTCCAGCGTGCATCTGAACTTTGGCGGCCCCTCTTGGAGGGCTTCAAAAGGCTGTGGATGGAGAAGCTGCAGTGGGAATCCTACATCATCAGGAGTCTTTTTCCTCTCTCAGTTCTGTACTCTGTCTAGCCCAGGGTTTCTCAGCTTTGGACTTTTTAAGGTGCGTGGACTTCAATTCCCAGAATACCCAAGCATCAAGTGCTAGCTGTGGAATTTTGGGAGTTGAGGCCAGGTTGAGAAACAGTAATCTGGTTTATCACACCTGGATGGCCCTGGCATCGAGTTAATTTAGGAGTTCCCAGTGAGCTGCACCCAAACTTTGGCTTATTTCTAGGTAACTCAATGACTGGATGCAGAAACTTCCAGAGTTTTGGGGTGGGGAGGCAAGCAGAAACAAGAATGCCACTCCCCCTCCCTCTGCTTCCACTTGCCTTCTTCTTCTGCTCCCATGGGGTACCCTGCAAAGTGATTCTTTTCCTAGACCAAGTGGGAGATTTTGCAGGATTGTCCCTTACACATACACACACACACCAAAAGCCTCCACGGGGACCTGTCAGTTCTAAGAACAAAAACTTCCAATATTGCCAGAAAGGAAAACACACACCAACATCTGGAGCCTGGCAATCCCATCCTTGCCTCTGCTGTTATCCTTGTAAGATTTTCCCAGCCATTTTCACTTTCAGAACATCCCTCCCTCTCTCCAAGCAGCTGCAGGCAGGCTCTTTCTCCTCCAACTGGATTTCTTTTCCTAACTAAGACAACCGCCAGGATTTTCCACTTTTCTTTGTTTGCAACTACAAGAACTGTACCAGATTAAAGGGGCCTGAGCCTCAACATCTCAGGGCACCTGTTTTGCAGGAAAAGAAGGCAAGGCAATTCAGCCTCCCTTCTGGCCTCGGCCTTTCTAAGGGCACTCTTTGCCGTAATATTATAGCCACACAGATGATGGTTTCCTCCTCCAGGTTAGAAGTCCTTGAGTTCCTTCTGCCTGGAGTTGGAAGCAAAAACTGTGATGGGACCAGGGGAGCCCCACAGATCCTACTCCTCCTTCCTCTCAAAGGGCAATTGGTGAGTCAGTCACAAACACACAAAACAGGATGGCAGATGCTTCTCACGATCCCTTTCTGTAAATGAGCCATTCATAACTGAGTGCTTCCAATTCATTTGTCTTAGTGGCACCTTATGAGTGAGATATTCAGCATAGTCAGGGCAAAATCACAAACTTCAGAGGAATGAAGTTCCTGTGAAACAGCAGCTGGTTTTGGCTCCCATGCTTCAACCATTGTCTAACAAACCAGGATTTCTTCAATAAACCTGCATAGGTACCACCGACCCAAGTCCAGCCCAGCTCAGCCCTGAGGGCTCCTTAGTGCTCTCGGAGCTTTACTGACACCCAAGCACCGCATCAGTCCGAGGGCGGATCGCAGTGGATCGCAGCGGATCGCAGCCTCTGCTCTGCCCCGGGCTGATCATCCGCGAACTAACCCACGGGAGGCGGGGGGGGGGGTGTTGGCCCCGGTGGGCAGGAAGGCAGCCAGGGGACCCTCCCGGCCTGCAACCAACCGGCCAGGAGCGCGGCGGGGCCGAAGCCAAAGAGGCGCTTGCCTCCCCCCGCACCCATCCAAGGCGCCCCTCACGGACCTGCCGGAATACGGACGGACCCCTCCGCGTCCAGCAGCCCCGCCCGCTGCCTTCCTTCGGCGCTGCCCCCTCGCCAGGCGCAGAGCGGGCCTCCGGAGGGTCCCCGGAGGTCTTCTAGTCCAACCCCACCCGCTGCACGAGACTCTCCGCCGTCCCAGCGATGCAGCGCCCGCAAGCGCGGGAGGGAGGTCGGCTTGGAGGTGGGATCACCCCGCCCCGGCAGCCTCCGGAGAGAGGGCGGGAGCCGCCCCGCGCTCTCTCCGAGTCACCCTCCGGGCCGCCCGCAGCGCGCTCATCCTGCCGGCCTCCCGGCCAAGCAGCGCAGCCTCACCTGCCTCGCCTCGCCCGCCGCGGCTGCCGCCTGCCCCACTTCCCCCACGCGGGCACGCGCGCGCGCGCTCAGAGCCATAGGCAGGGGCACCGGCAGCCAGCCCGGTTGCAGGGGCCGCCCACCCTCCTCGGCGCCAATCGCCACGGAGCCCCCGGCTTCTTTGGGGCTGCCGGGACTTGCAGTCTCCTCGGCCGGGGCTGGAGGGCGGGGGGGAGGATGGAGGACGGTCTTTGAGGAGAACGAGAGGAGAGGGAGCCGAGGGGAGAGTAAGCTTCGCAGAAGAGAGCCAGTCGCGCGTCCCGGGGGTCCATCCGAGCGACTCTGCTTTCATTGCAGTGGGTCAGTGGACTTCAAAGCATCAGTGGCTGGGGAACTCTGGGAATTGAAGTCCACGTATCTTAAAAGTTGCTGAAGTTCAGGAACACCGGCTTAAACGGGGGCGCTTCTTGCATCAGCCAAAGATGCGAATGCTTTTGCACACTAGGCTGTAGAAATTATCATTAGCCCGCTCTGGGATTAAAACTTTTAATGCTGGCTGGAGAATTCTGGGATTTGAAGTCCTCCCATCTTAAAAGCTGCCGAGGTTGAGAAACACTGACCTAGGTGGTCTAAGTAAGACCTGTGGGGAAGTTATTTTGGGTGGCTCTAAGTAAGACGGTTGTTAAGTGAGTCATGCATGATTTTACAACCTTTTTTTAGCCATAGTTAAGTGAAATGCTACAGTTCTTAAGGAAATCATCATGTAGCCTTTACCGTTTCAGACAATGACTCTCCAATCTCTTCTTAAAAACCTCCAGTGATGGAACACCCAAAACTTCTGGAAGCAAGCCATTACACTGATTAGTCAGGAAATTTCTACTTAGTTTTAGGTTGGATCATCTTCCACACATTACTTTTTGTCCTGCCTTCTGGTGCTTTGGAGGATAGATTGACCCCCTCTTTTCTCTGGCAGCCCCTCAAACATTGGAACACTGCTATCATGTCTCTCCTTTGTCCTTCTAGACATACTGAATCCCTGCAACCGTTCTTCATGTTTTAGCCTCCAGTCCCCTAATCATCTTTGTGTTGGTTTCTTTGGCAGTTGAAGCACACTGCTGACTCATATTTAAGTGAGTGTCCAAGATCCCTCTTGCAGTTACTACTATTGAGCCAAGTTTCACCTAATTTGTACTGAACATTTGCTTTTTCTTCCCTGTTAAACCTTACTTTTCTCCAGATTTAATTATTTAATTTCATTTTGTTAGATATGGCCCAGTGTTCAAGTCTGTCAAGATCCTTCTGTATCTTGAGCCTATCTGGAATGTTGGCTATTCCTGTTTAGTGTCATCTGCAAATTTGATGAGTTCCCCATCTATCCCCTCATCTAAATCATTGATGAAGATATTGAAGAATATTGCACCATGTAGGTGCAGTTCCATTAAGAACTACATATTGAGTACGGTTGATCAGCCAGTTACAAATCCATCTGGTGGTGATGCTGTCTATCCCACATTTTTCTATCTTATCAAGTAGTAGGTTGTAGTCCATTTTATTAAATGCCTTACTGAAGTCCAAGTAAATTATATTCAAAGCATTTCGCTGGTCCACTAATTTTATCTCCCCACTACCTGCCAGACTCAGGATGTGTTGGACTACCACTTCCATCATCCTAAATCAACCTGGTAATCTGGGGGAGCCCAGCTGAGAAGAGCTTTTCTATGGTGCCTTATTTTGCATAAGTATCTACCCCTCCCCACCTTTTCCCTTTTACCTCATTCCCTTAACTTCACATATTCTTTTATTAACTTGGTAAAGCTGTTTTGTGATTGGATACATTCTATCACATTTTTTCACTCCACCCTCTGTGAGCACATTCAGGTTTGACCCAGATCTCGACTCATTTGACCACACATATCACTTTAAGTATCTCATTCCTGCTTGCTTTTATTTCTCCACAGAAGTCCTCCTACAATGTAAGAAGCATTTTTGCCACGTTCTTCATTTCAGATCAATTCCTGATCTTTCTATCTTCATTTCCCCAACTCCAATACATCTTCAAACCCAAAAGTGTAGAATCATCTGCTGCAGGAATTCTATTCAGCTGATGATCCAGTAATATGTTTGACTTGACTTCTTTTTGACCTGAGCTTCTTCCTGGAAAATGCTCTTAGTGGCTTTGGCTGATCTCCCATATTCAGCTCTGCTCAACACAGACCTTGGGGGAATCATCTTGAAGAGTCCAGGCCTCATTTCCCCCGCAGCATCAGGCTCTTGGTGTGGGGAGTGTTTACTAGTGTGGCCATCACATGCGTGATACCTTAGCACCAGAAAGGGAAGACGGCTTCCCTTCTTGTTTTGGGTGTTTTTTCTGAATCCACCTCAGCTTGTCATTGTTTCACACAAATCCTTCTGGACCCTCCAGAAATCATACAAGAGAGCTGTGCTTTTAAGCAGACACTGCAAAATGAGTTTGTTTTACTTGTATTTTATTTAATTTCATTATTTGATATTTCTTTATGTAATGCATAGCAACACATCTTATTGAACTGTATTTTTTTAAATAAATGAATATGTAAAGAATTGTGTCTGTTTTGTGACATACAGCAGAGTTGAATTTGGCATTTTCTGAATTTTTGATATGCCAAGCCCAAAAGAATTGTCATTACTGGAAAGTACCTGGTATTGTCAGAGGAAAGAGGTGGGTGGGATGCAGGGATGTCCCTAAAGTGCAATTGAAAAAGTAAAAATGGACCCAGAATGGGGCAATTAAAAGCTCCATCTGCAAAATGCCAGAGCTTTAATTGTACCACCACAGGCACCATCTGGGCTTTTCTTAACCACACCTGCAGGCATCTCCGGTAGGTAAAGCAAAAAATAAACACATCTTTAATCCCTATTCCACCTAGCCAGCTGCTGCTCACACAAGACACTCTCCTAACTCAGCTCTTCCTGAAATGACTCCAAATGAATGTGTTACGTACAGATTTACGGAGCACCCATTTGCATGCCTGCCACTAATTGGCTAATCTAGTGGCGGGAAAAATAAACCGCTGTCAGCGGCCAGCAAGGCTGCCGGAGCTCTTTAAAAAGAGAGCTCCGGCAGCCTGCCGGCCTCTTGCTCCTGATCACGGCTGGAGATAACGTGCTGAACGGTGTAGGAGCCTGGAGTCTGTGTATGTGTAAGAATTTTCCCTATCTTGGATGGCAAACCTCAGAGAAGGAAGGTTATTTGCACGTAGACGCCAGGAAATGGCATTAGTAAATAAGACCCTAAGTCTGTAAATAGGAGGAGAGGAAATGGGATATATGTGTATTAGACTTTAATTTAAGTCTTTAAGACTCTAACATTATAAGAATTTAAGCAAGCAAGCAAATGGTTAATCAAAGATTTTAATTATCTGGAAGATTCTGTGAGGCAATGATATTCTGCCAAATATGCTGTAACTTGAAAGTAACATACTATATAATGTCACTAGGTAAGACAATAAAGTTACCACATATCTTCTCAACCTTTGTGTGTGTGGTCATTCAACAAGTGGCGCCCAAACAGGGACCCCTACTTCGTCCAGCAAGGATTTGGTGCACCGTCAACCCGTGTGGAATTTTCAACCTTTTAAAGGTTTCTGTAACTACTCGTGGTTTCTTCAACCTTTTAAAGGCTTCTGTAAGTATGGGCTCTTCGTTTTCTGAGGTACAAAAAAAGCATGATGAAGAATTAAGCTGTTTACTTAAGAAAACTCACACTGATGTGCCACAAAGCAGTTTCTTACGGCTGGTCCAGGAGATTGCAAATAAGTGTTTATGGTATCCTGAACAGGGGTCTTTAAGATTATCTGATTGGGAAAAAAATGGGAAAGTTTTACATACTGAACCAAGAGCTAAGGTAGAGATTTTGCAGGTATGGCATTTATGTAGATACGCAGTGGAAAAATTTGGAATTCCTGAACTGTCTCTTTTAACTCCTTCACCTCCAAGTTATTCCAATGCTATTGTCTGTCCTCCTTCCTCTCCAGACTATGTGACTTTGCTCCCTTCAGCTCCTACTGATACAGGTCAGACTTCCAAAAATACTGAATCTGTTGTCCAATCTTCTTTTCAAAAAATGGTGGAATCCTGTAAACGGGATTCCTCCATGCCTGGGGCAGAACTTGCTGAATTATTGTCTGTATGTCCTGTACAATATCACCAGGGCCAGGGCCAGGGCCAGGGCCAATTGGCAGGACAGCAGATTGCAGAATGGGAAGGACTGCCCTATCAAATTTTAAGGGGATTAAAAAAGGCTATTACAGAGTATGGCATCAGTGGTACTTTTGCCAGAGGCTTGGTAGGAAGAATAAAAAATGGATATAATATGATTCCTGAGGATTGGAAGCAAGTTTTCCTAATGATTTTGACTTCAAAACAGTATGTTGTTTAGGACAGAGCCAAAAGAGTGCCTTTCCCATTGTCATGTCTCCTTCCCCAGCCTTTCCTCCGCAGTCCCAGCCACAGCAGGTAGTGCTGGGATCGATTTAATGACTCAGGAATCTGTGGAATTTAAATTTCCTTTGGAGGTTAAATTGATTCCTTCTCAATTTAAAGGCCCTCTTCCCTCTGGTTTAGTGGGTCTTATCTTGCCTCAATCTTCAGCTCATAAAAAGGGGTGCTTTATAGTCCCTGGTGTTATTGATTCTGATTACACTGGAACTTTTTTTATTCAGGCTTGGGTGAACTTACCTCAAACTCTTCCTGTTCAAACCTCTATAGCTCAATTACTTTTGCTTCCCTATCACGTCCCGTGTTCTGACACAGGGGAATGTGGGGATGCTGGTTTTGGTTCTACCTCTCCTTCTGTGGCTTTGCTTCAGTCTGTTACTTCCTTTCCCCCTGTGTTAATTCTCTATTTGAATAAACAACCTTTTCAAGGGTTGCTTGATACTGGAGCCGATGTTACTGTTATTTCATTTTTACAATGGCCTAACAACGCAGTTTCTTCTTTATGGGATGTAGATGATTCCACTGCAGCCTGGCAAAGCATACAAGAGATTCAATTCTCCACAGCAGCTGGTAAGTCCTTTGCCCTGCAACCTTATATTTTGGATTGCTCAATTGATTTTGGATGGTGACTCTTCCTCTTAATTGGCTCTCTACTGCCCCCGTGTGGTGGTTTTAATAATAGCATGCCAACCAAACGATATCATTGGCGTGTTTTACCACAGGGCATGCTTAATTCTCCTACTTTGTGCCAGTATTTTGTGGACAATGCACTTCAGCCATTTCGTGAGAAATTTCCATCCTATTTGGTTTATCATTACATGGATGATATCTTAATAGCTGCTCCTCAGTTTGATTCTATAGCCCTTCTGCAGGAATTAAAAACTATTGTTGCACAGAAGGGGTTGTTTATTGCAGATGATAAAATTCAGAAAACTGAACCTTACCTATACTTGGGTCATAGGTTACTGAAAGCTTCTTCCATTCCAGTATTGCCCGACTTAAAGGTACAAAAGTCTTATACTTTAGTTCAATGGCAAAAGTTGCTAGGCATTATTAACTGGGCTAGGCCTTTCTTCTGCATAACAACTGGTGATATGTTACCTCCATTCCAGCCCTTAAAAGGAGCACAATCCCCTGGTGAGACAGTTCATTTGATGAATGATCAAAAAAGGTGCTTACAGCTCATCTTGGACAAAGTTAAGCAGCAATATGTTGATCGAATTGAGTCAATCAAAGCAGGACTGCGCTTAGCTATTCTTCCTACTTCTCCATTGCCTACTGGGTGTTTATATACCATTAAGAGCACATTAAAAATAGCTACTTATGAGTGGTTAAATTTATCTGCTACTCCACCTAGAAACATTTATCCCTACCAGTCTGCTTTAGAAGAATTGATTATAAAAGGCCGAAAGCTTTGCAACTGATTGGACAGGATTTGATAGGCATTGCTTTCACCCGTACAAAAACTGAGCATGATCATCTTATGATGATATCTGAAAGTCATCAGATTGCCTTCTCCAATTATCTTAGAGAAGTTTTATATTCATTACCAAAAGATCCTAGAATTGTGGAACATGCCCATCGAACATTTAAGTCCTTCTTGCAGAGACAGCTACAGTATGAGTCTGGTCCATACCATTTGCAAAAGATTCAACATTTACTATCTGTTGCTTTGTTTACCTGGAATTATTTAACTCTTGTAGGTTCTTTTTCAGATGTTCCTGTTAATGTTCATTTTCGTGCAATAAAACCACTGACAAGCCATTAGTGAAGTATCGTCTTGCTCCTAATCCTGAGTGGCAACGACCCCCACCAATCACATGGGGGCAAGTGAAGGCCACAACATACCAAGCTCAACAGCAATTGGCTCAAGCTGACCTATCTCAGACTCCTGAAAATCTAGTTGCTGCTGTCTTTGCTATTATTACAGCTAATTCTGTCACAATTCTTTTTTGTATTCTCTTGTCTTCTTTTGGTTCTGTTACTGCTTTGAATGACACTCAGCCTCTACAACTTAATCCTAATCTCTGGGTTCGTCATGCTCAATATATGTTTTTGGTTCACAGTACTAATGTCACCCTGTACTATGAGCCTCCTATGGCTTTTGGTCAGGTTGCTTTCATACCTGGTTTAATATCTTCATCTTCCTTTATTATTTCCCTTATATTATTATAACCATTCAGTATTCTTGGTTGTTTTCTAAGCCACCAATGCAACTTAATTCTGTTCGTTGGTGTTATCTTTGCACTAATCAATATACTAGAGGCTTATGTTTTTGCTGTTATGCTCGCCATACTTGGCTTGACAATGGAATGATTATGCTAAGGCTCAATGGATTTTATCGAAAGTAGGGAATTATAGTTATTGTACTGACTATTATTGGCTTTGGGAAACCTTTAATTCTTCTTTGTATGGGCCTAACATTGTGCCTGAAATGTATCCTGATAATTTTCCTATTTTTAACGCTTCTGATATGACTGATACTGGATCCATTTGTGCTGGCTGGCAACTAAAGGACCCTAATATGTGGTTCTTTTTTGACAAATATGCAACTAATGTACACCCTCAAAACTATCAGTGTGCTGCTATTGGCTACTTTTCCCTACCTGTGCAGATTGGTGCCCTCTCTTCTTGTTCACGACGGCGCCGTGCTCCATTAGTCCTACATGTAATGATGAAGTTATCATTGATACGCAACTGTCTTCTCTAAATACCTTTGGTCGTGCTGTGGCTGGAGCTATTACTGGGGTGATCACCTTAGGGGCTTACCCTGGAATAATAGCTCAAGAAAATAGACATTCTATCTTGGGCTTAACATGTCGCCTGGAGAAATCAATTAATGCCACTGCTGCTACCGTTCATGATCTCCAACATGAAATTGAGGACCTGAATCAGGATATGCTCCAGGAACGTTTTGCTATTGACTATTTGTTAGCACGACAAGGAGGTTTTTGTAAACTTGTTGGCCATCGTGGATGTGCTGTTCATTTTCACTCTTTGAACAAAACCATTGAAGATGAACTTGCTAAACTCCAATCATATTTTCAGAATAATGTTCATGCTATTTCCTCTCCTTTTGACTGGTTGACCAATTGGCTTCCTGACTGGTCCTGGCTTAAGCAGTTGTTCTTTTATGCTGTAATTATTATTGTCATGTTAGTTGCTTGCTGTTGTTTCATTCAGTGTATTCCTTCACTAATTATTATGTTTCGTCCTGCTCCTCTCTCTCTGCCTCCTCATCAAATGCGATATATACAAAAATCTTTGTTCCCTCAAAATTAAATAAAAAGAGAGGACATGTAGGAGCCTGGAGTCTGTGTATGTGTAAGAATTTTCCCTATCTTGAATGGCAAACTTCAGATAAGGAAGGGGTCACTGGCATCAACAAAATCAGTGGGAGTGAACTAGATTAGCTGCTGGTAAAGTTTGGGGACGTTTTCGATGGGACCCTAGGCAAGTATACAGGAAAAGCTATATCTTTTAACTTAGACCCTAGTGTTACCCCAGTCAGGCTAAAACCCCGCAGGATTCCTTTTGCTCTTTGGCCCAAGGTAGATGAACAATTAGATAAGCTAATTGACCAGAGGGTCCTGGAGCCAGTCGACCACACCACATGGGAGACCCCAATAGTCACTCCAATTAAAATGGACTGGTCAGTGCACATCTGTGGGGATTTTAAATGCACATTAAACAAAGCATTACAAAAGAGCTTGTATCCCGTGCCAGTAGTGCAACATCTGCTACATTCGCTGGGAAAATTTTTGCCAAATTAGATTTAGCCCAAGCATACCACAATTGCCAGTAGATAGCGCAACCACAGAAGCCCAAACCATTGTAACACACTGCGGGGCATTTAAATGCAACCGATTGCAGTTTGGGGTAAGTGTGGCCCCGGGGCTATTCCAGAGCATGATGGAACGCCTTCTACAGGGTATTCCAGTAGTACCCTATTTTGATAATATTCTTGTGTCAGGGGAGAACAAAGAACAATAGACTGGAAGAAACATTAGGGAGATTTCAAAAGTAGGGACTGAAAGTCAAAAAGGGGAAATGCCAAATTGGGGTGAAAAAAGTCGAATTGCTGAAGTATCTAATTGGTGGTTCAGGGATCCATCCCACGGATAGTAAAATCAAGGCAATTAAAGAAGCCCCAACCCCAAGGAATAAAACTGAACTTCAGGCGTTTCTTGGGCTGTTAAATTTTTACAGTATTTTCTTGAAACAGAAAGCCACTGTTGCTGAACCTTTACACAGACTACTAGGGAAGACGGCCATGTAGATCTGGGGAAGGAAGGAAGCCCACATATTTGCAGCCGTTAAAGACTTGTTATCTTCAGACAGTGTTCTTATTCAATACAATGACACTCTACCTCTTATAGTGGCTTGTGATGCTTCTCCTTTTGGGGTGGGAGCAGTCCTCAGCCATAGGCTTCCAGATGGCACAGAAGCCCCAATTGCGTTTTACTCGAAGACATTATCGCCCGACGAAAGGAATTGGATAGGGAAGCCCTGGTTGCGGTGGCGGGTATTAAACGGTTCCCCAAATATGTGTATGGGTGGAAATTCGAACTCATAACTGACCATAAGCCGCTGTTGGGTCTCATTGCTGGGGACCGACAAACACCAAGCTACATGGTCCCCAGGATGGTCCAGTGGGTGATTTTCTTGAGAGGGTATGACTATAATCTGGGGAAGAACATTACCAATGCCAATGGTCTCAGGAGGTGCCCCCTACCGGAGCTTGTTGAGGACCCGACTCCAGTCACACAAATACTACTCACAGACATTGGACCAAACAGCCCGGTCACCTCCAACAGAATTGCAGAGTACACAAGGAAGGATAAAGTGTTGTCCAAAGTTTTAAACTGGGTATTGAGGGGGTGACTGCAAGAGAAACTGGGGGAAGAGTTCAGAACATTCCAAACTAAACAATTAGAGTTGTCAACACTAAAAGGGTGCCTGTTATGGGGAGAGAGAGTGATTGTGCCACAGGGGTTAAGGAAACAAGTCCTGGAAACAGTACATGTGGGTCACCCAGGGATTGTACGAATGAAGGCACTGGCCCAGAGCTATATTTGGTGGCCAAACCTGGACAGAGACATTGCAGAATGGGTAGCGACATGCACACCATGCCAGGAAAGCCAGCCAGCTCCATCCCAGGCACAAATCAGGGAGTGGAAAATCCCTAAGAGTCCTTGGTCACAGATACATATTGACTTTGTGGGGCCAATGGGGGGAGAAACGTTCCTAATTGTCGATACATATTCCAAATGGCTAGAGGTAGTGATAACGCCCAATCTGACCACAGAAGCAACGATAAGGGCATTAAGGAAATTGTTTGCAACCCATGGGTTACCAGACATACTTGTCTCTGACAACAGGCCACAGTTAACTGTGAAGGCAATCGAGTCGTTCCTAGCAGAGCAAGGAATCAGACATGCCCTGGTTGCCCCATTTAATCCGGCGAGTAATGGCCAGGCAGAATGAATGGTGAGACTGACCAAAGAAACATTCACCAGAATGGGCCCAGGTAACTGGCAGGAAAAGATAGACAAATTCCTCTTAGCCCAACATACCACCCCTAGTGCAACCACTAATAAAAGTCCGGCCAAGCTATTAATGGGCCAGAGACTAAGGTCACCGTTGGACAGGTTGCACCCCCATTACCACCTAGAAATATCCCTGGACTCAACCCAATAACTCGGGATTCGAAGAAGGGGATTTGATGTTTGCTCACAATTCTCTTAAACACTTTAGTCTCAGAAAGCGAGGCATTAGCACACAGACAACTGCTGGACAGCAGCGAAGGGCACATGAAACAATGAATTCTGCCTGCCAACATTTTGGGATTCAGTGGATGAAGGCTTTGTATCCACCTCAGTTAATTTTCACCACCACCTCTAAGTTCCTGGTGGCTTTGTGGGTACAATGATACAATTTACCATATTTTACGTTACCATACAATTTACACTGTCAGTGCAACTATCTGCCAATTAGATCCTTGTCCTTCCTGTTCGGAAAAAGTCTCTGGGATGGTGACCAGCAGATGGGTCCAAGCTAAACTCTTCATTGCAGGAGAAGATGTTCCTAGGGCCTTTTAAGGAGACCTTGGTTAGCCCCTTCTCAAAAAGGCCATCACTTGATCCTACCTGCCTGGACAATTTTTGACCAGTTTCCTACCTTCACTGTTTTAGGGAAGATAGTAGAAAAAGATGGTTTTCCTTGGCAGCTTCAGATGGTCCTAGGTGGATCTTTTCCAATCAGGATTCAGGCCCGGCTATGGAACTGAAAGAGCTGAGATCGGCAGAGGCTGGTGCATGGGGCTAGTGTAACCATCCTTTCTCTCTTTGAACTCCTAGTGGCCTTCGATATCATCCACCATGGCATACTTTTGGGCTGTGGGGTTTGGGGCTGGGTGGTGCAGTTTTGTGCTGGATTTGCCTCCTTTCTCTAAAGTTGATCCCAATTGGTGCAGAATAGGAAGTGACAGATCCAGCCTATGGCTGCTCTTTTATGGTATGCCACAGGGCTTAATACTCTCCCCACTTTTTCCTTTTTAAAAAAAAACATTTTTTAAAAACCTTTTCAACATTTAAAAAACAAAACACAAATTTTCACTTATCACAGCTTTTTCTTATCGATAACAATATTATCCATAACATTCATATTTACATAGATTCAATTTCTATATCCTATATTATACAATTGTTTAAGTTATAGTAATATCTACTCACATATTATCTTCAATATTATATAGTTCTTATACATTATACATTATATATTATACATTATACATCTTATAATTTTACTCCTGTTCTCAAGCCAGGTATACCATCTACTCCAAACTTGGTAGTACTCAAGATAGACAACCTATTCATTTCTGCACACTCATATACTTTTTTTATTATGCCTCTGAAGGAATATTAGTCTCTTTCCAATTCTGTGGAAAGACGATTCTGGATGTCATTAATATATGTAATATTATGTATTTACATTTTTTACCCATTTTCTCATCTAAGATGCCCAATAAAAATAGTTCCGGCTTCAATTTGATCTTTTATTCAGTTATTTCTTCCAACCATTTTCTTATCTTATGCCAATACTTCCTGACTTTGGGACACATCCACCACATGTGGTAGAAGGTTCCCTGTTTATAACCACATTTCCAGCATTCGGGTGAACAGTTTGGAAACATTTTGGCCAATCTGACTGATGGTAAATGCCAAGGGTAGAACATTTTATAGAGGTTTTCCTTGTAGGGGGCTGACATTGTTAGTTTATAATTTTTATCCCATAATTTATCCCAATGGTCTAATTCAATACTGTATCCGAAATTTCTGGCCCAATTTATCATTGTCTCCTTCACATTTTCTTCTTCCATTTTAAATCTTAGGAAGAAATTATATGTTTTGGTAATCATTTTGTCCCCTGTCCCTAATAATATTTTATCAAGTTCCAATTGTTTTCCATAAATGCCATATTGTTCTAAGTGTTTTTTATATTTTGTTCTAATTTGGAGATAGGGCCACCAATCAATCTTTATTCCTTGATTCTTTAAGTCCTGATCAGATTTTAAGTCTTCTTGTTCGTCTAATAATTCCGAATACCTCACCACCTTGTTTAAATCTAATACATTTGGATAAATCATCACCTCCATTGTTGATAGCCAAATTGGAATTTTCATATAATTTTTCCTAATTTTTTTCCCAAATGTTTATCAAAGCGTCTCTCACTAAGTGTCTCTGAAAATATGCGTGGGTTTTGTTTTTCCCTTCCCAAAGAAATGCATGCCAGCCAAGTTGGAGATCGTGGCCCTCTAATGTTAATACCCTTTTATTGTTCAGTTGGATCCAATCTTTAAGCCACATCATGGCTGCTGCTTGATAGTATAACTCCCAGTCAGGGGGGCCAAGACCTCCTTTGGTTCTAAAATCTTGTAAAAGTTTGAGTTTTATCCAGGCTTTTTCCCCCAACCAAATAAATTTTGCTATTATTTTGTTTAATTGTTCAAAAAAAATTCTTCCCCAATTTTATTGGTGCTGTTTGGAAGAAGTACAAAAATTTAGGTAGCATATTCATTTTTATTGTGGTGATTCTGCCAATTAAATTTATTTGTAATTTTGCCCAATTATCCAAATCTTTTTGTATCTGTTGTACTAATTTATTATAATTGTCCTCTTTTATCGAGGAGCATTTCGCCGTTAACCAAATTCTCAGGTATTTCACTATTTTGACAATTTGGATCCCCAATTTTTCTTCCAGGTCCTCATTTTGTCTGTTAGTAAGATTCTTAGTTAATATTTTAGTTTTTTCTTTATTTATTTTAAGCCCTGCCACTTTGCTGAATTCTTCAATTTCCTGTAATAATATGGTTCCCGGCTCTAGGGGATCTTCTATAGTAAAGGCCAAATCGTCTGCAAAGGCTTGTACTTTGTATTCTTCCCGTTTAATTTTCAATCCTTTTATTTCCCGGTTTTGCCTAATTTGTATCAGTAATGCTTCCAACGATAATATAAATAGAAGAGGAGATAGGGGACATCCCTGTCTCACCCCTTAAGTTATACTAATATCCTCGGTTGTTTCCCCATTTAATATTATTTTTGCCGATTGGTTGGAGTAAATTGCCTTAATCATTCCCATAAATTTTCCCCCAAAATTCATAATTTTTAATTGATTAAGAAAATTCCAATTTAGATTATCAAAGGCTTTTTGAGCATCTACGAATATCAGCGCCGCTTGCTTTTCCAGGTGGGCCTCATAATATTCCAATGTATTCATTATAATCGGTATGTTATTTCTTATATGCCTATTGGGGAGAAACCCATTTAGGTCAGAATGTATAATTTAATTTAATATTTTTTTGACTCTTTCGGCCATTATCGTCACAAATATTTTGTATTTGCATTTATATTTGCATTTAACAGCGAGATTGACCTATAGTTTTTAATTTGCTGTTTATCTGTGTTATCTTTTGGAATAAGCATTATTAATGCCAGTCCAGGTCTTTGTTAATTTTGCCTGTTCTAATGTTTCACTGTATATATTCAATAATATCATCTCCAATGGTTTTTGTATATCTTTATAAAACTTTGCAGGGATTCCATCTGGTCCCGGAGTTTTATTGTTTCTTTGTTTTTGGATTGCCGTCTTCATCTCTTGTCATAGTAATTTTATCATTTAATATTTCTTTTATTACATCTGGTAGTATGGGGAGACTCCTCTTATTTAAATACTGTTTAATACCTTCTTCCTCCATCTTCTCCTGACTATACAGAGTTTTAAAGAATTTTTGGGCAATACTCTTTCTCTTCCATCTGGTAATGTGTATTCCCCTCTTCATCCTGTAGTGGTGTTATTAACTAATTTTCTTTTTCCTTCTTCAGTTTATAGGCCAGCCGTCTCCCTGGTTTATTGGCATGTTCAAAAAAAATTTGCCTCATCAATTTAATTTTTTGCGCCATTTCTTCTTGAGAAATCAAATTTATTTTATGCTGAATCAATTTTTTTTCTCCTCTAATTTTTTCACTTGGGGATTCCTGCATCCTAAGTTCCAATTCTTCAAGTTTCTCCTGTAATTCTATTTGTTGTTTCTTTTTTTCTTTATTCCTCGCCACATAGGCTATCGTTAAGTCTCTAATGTAAGCTTTAGTTGTGTCCCAAAGATTTTGTAGTGTTGTGTGTTCATTTAAGTTTTCCTTCAAAAAGAAATCCAACTCTTTTTCTGTCCATTGTAAAAAAAATTTTTTCTTTTAGCACCCTCTGATTTATGGTCCACCTCCTTCTCTTTTTTACTCTTCCCTTCCATTTCATTATTAACGGATTATGGTCCGCCCATATATTTGATGTTATCTCTACCTCTGCTATATTTTTACCCAATTCCAAATCCATCCACACAATATCTATCCCGGACCATAATGTGGGTTAGAAAAAAAAGTGTACTGTCTTTCTGTGGATGTAATTCTCTCCAAATGTCCTTTAAGTTCAGTTCTTGCATCATGTCAAAAAACGTATTTGGCAATGTTTTCCTCTTATTTTTTTTTTTACCAGTTGTTTAATCTTTTTTGGGATCTACTACCGTGTTAAAATCTCCTAATAAACAAATATTCTCCGGGTCTAATTCTACTATTTTCTCATTTATGATAATATTCCCTCTGATTAGTGTTTGGTGCGTAGATAACTGCTAACAATGTTCGTTTTTGCTTTATTGTTACTTCAATTAATAATGTTCTCCCTTCATCGTCTGCGTATATCTGTCTCGGCTTTAGCCATTCTTTTATGTATACTGCTACACCCCTCTTTTTTTTTTGTGCCAGAGCCAAATGGAATTTCCCTATTTTAGGAGATTCTAAGATGTCATCTTGCTGTTTTTTGATATGGACTTCTTGTAGACATGTAATATCCATATTTTGCTTTTGGAGTTTAGAGAGTACTTGCTTTCTTTTAACCGGAGAGTTCAGTCCATTTATATTGATTGATATTAATTTAATTTCTTCTTCATATTATTGTTTATTGGTAGTCCTCATTCCTCTCCTCGGTCTTATCTCCCGTTACATCCTCGTTCTTGCCACCAAGAACGAGGTGGCAAGAACATCATTTTCCTGATGTTCTCTTTCAGTCCTCTCTCTTATTTCTTTGTCCAACTCCTTTTCTTCTAGTTGTTGTTATTCCTGATTTTTACCATCCGTCTCTTCTTCACTCTCTTATTTATTTATTTATTTATTTATTTATTTATTTATTTATTTATTTTTCAAATTTATATGCCGCCCTTCTCCTGTAGGACTTGGGGTGGCTCACAAGATAAAAACAATACAATAATCCAAATACTAAAATTAGTCAATTAAAAATCCCCAAACAATTAAAAACCTCGCAGCAGATCAGGGAATTTGCTGAAAAAGCCATGTCTTCAGCTTGGCGCAGAAAGTGCGGAGGTCAGGGGCCGTCTGGAGTTCGGTGGGTAGCCCATTCCAGAGGATTGGTGCTGCCACAGAGAACGCCCTCATCCTGGGGGCTGCCAGCCGACATTGTCTGGCCGACAGCACCCGGAGGAGGGCAGTCCTATGTGAACGCACTGGGTGGTGGGAGGCTGGTAGGAGGTGGTACTCTGGGCCCATGCCATGAAGGGCTTTATAGGTGAGTACCAGCATCTTGAAACGGATCCAAAAGGCCACCGGCAGCCAGTGCAGCTCGCGCAGGAGAGGTGTTACATGGGCGTAACGGGAAGCTCCCATAACAACCCGTGCGGCTGCATTCTGAACCAGCTGGAGCCTCTGGGTGCACCCCAAGGGCAGCCCCATGTAGCGGGCATTCAGTAATCCAACCGAGAAATGATGAGAGCATGAATGACTGTATGAAGGGCATCCCTGTCTAGGAAAGGGCATAACTGGCGCACCAGGCGAACCTGTGCAAAAGCCCCCCTTGTTACGGCCGTCAGATAATCCACTAAAGACAGCCGTTAATCAAGGAGGATGCCAAGATTACGAACACTTTCAGAGGGAGTAAGCAACTCCCTCCCCATCATAAGTGATGGGGATACTAGATCACAAGATGTCGGTAACCACAGCCACTTGGTCTTGGAGGGGTTGACTCTGAGCCTGTTCCTACCCATCCAGACCCGTACCGCCTCCAGGCACTTAGACATCCCTGGGTTGATCCAGGGTGGAGATGTACAATTGGGTATCATCAGCATATTGATGATACCTGACCCCGAAGCTACGAATAATCTCACTCAGCAGTTTTAGATGTTAAAGAGCAGGGGGGAGAGAACCGACCCCTGCGGCACCCCACAAGTGAGGGGCCTCGGGGAGGATCTCTGATCCCCCACCCAAATAAACTGCGTACGACCCGAGAGGAAGGAGGAGAACTATATGCTATATAGTGTTCATAAAACTCTTGGGCTTTGCCTGTCAGTACTCCGGACCCTGGATGTCTCTGCTTTGCAGAGCTAGATGTCGTTACCATCCCAGCAACCAATTTTAAACAAATACTTCTTGAATCAAGCTGGGGGAGCACAAGTTGCACAAATGAAACAGCAAGTATTTTTTTTCTTTTTTTTTAACTCCAGAGACTTACTTTCTTTAAAAGATTTTCCCTAAGTGGAAAGTGAAAGCAAGATGGCGTTTGAGTTTCAACGGGGCGTGAAGAAGTGAAAGTTAAAAGTAATTATTGACAAGCCCCTGTTTGAAACGTAAAACTCCTTTTTGAAAAGTGGATGAAATAAGAAAGGATGCAATAATAATAATTCAAGCAGCAATACAAATTACAAATTGTAAAGGGTCTTTTTTTCTTCTTCTTGAAACTTTTTTTTTTCCTTTTTTTTCCTGTCCTTCTGGAAGGGAAGGAAGAAGGGGGACAAGATGGCTGGTCTTTTTGAAAGCAAAGAAAGCAAAGGAGGGTTAATTAATCCTCAATGGTCTGATTTTGAGGAAGCTTTGAGTTCAATTACCTCTCCTTTATTGAAAAGAATTGATACTATATTTCAAGCTTCTCAAGCTGGAAACAATAAAATACATGGAAATACTGAGTTGCAATCTAGCAGTGGGGGATTGAATGAAGAGTTGGGAGATGTAAAAAAACAACAACAGATTATAGCAGATTTTACTGAGGAGAGAAAGATGAATGCTGAGCAGAATAAGGAGCAAGAAATTTTGAAAATTTTGGTTACACGAATTTTTTTTATAAAACTCAATCTGCATTTAAAGAGCTGTTTCCAGAAGAAGCTACATTTCTGCAAAAATTTTATAATATGCAATCCCAAAAACCACAAAATTTTACTGGAGTTAAAAAAGGCAGAGGGATCAAAGTTAAGAAGAAAGTTTGTAAAAAAGAAAAGAAGAAAGACTGGAGAAATGGAAAATAACCCTGCTTGATGAGATGATGGTCCTTAAAAAGTATTGTTTAACTGTTTAAAGATTTTGAATTTTTGGGAAAAAAAAAAACAGACAGCAGTTTAATGCCAGTTAACTAAGTGATGAGCGACGATGAGGAGGCAATTTACAGCTGTATTGGAATATTTTGAGAAGAATAAACAGATCACAGCAATGCTGGTGTGTTGGGCTGTGAAATATGCCCTGACTTGAATGATTTGGAATATTTTATTAAGGACTGTAATAAATCTGGATCTAATTGTAATCGCAGAAGTTTTATTGAATATAGTAAATTGGAGTTTCCTGTTTGATGGTAATAAATATAAGGCAAAAGGACTATGGACCTAGAGCAATTGCAGGTGATCTGGTGGTTTCCCTAATACGTCTGATGAATTTACTAATCTAATTTTTGACTGGATTTGATGGATACTATTTCAAATATAATTATAAAGTCACTCGGGGTTTTTTTTTTTATAAAGAAGCAATTTTTTATTTAGGTGGGTAGACGCAAATGAAGATATTCTATATGCGTTGGAAGATGTGAAGACAAGAAGATTAGCAACTGGTTTAATCTAGTATGAAGAATTTAAATGTTTGATATAGTTATTAAATGACGTTTTATCTGTATTGATAAATTAATAAGAGGTTTGATTGTTATATTTTTTTTGAATTAAAAATTTATTATTTTTTTTATTAAGTGTTTTAACTATAATTAGACCTTGATGGTTTAAAAGTGGAGGACGGAAGACTTTATATAGTATTTTATTTTAAATTTGGGTTTTTTTGAATGAGGGTTTCTTTTTTTTTTGTTGTTGTTGTTGGTTTTTTTTTCTTTGTTTTAAATGAAAGAAGTTATAAAATATCTTGTTAAATTGTATAGACTTAATAATTTGTTAAGTATTAATTAGCTATATTGAGTAATGATAGGTTTGATTAGGTAATACTTAATTGTTTTATTAACTGCTGTAATTATAAATGGAGATTAATTCTGTTGAATTAGATGGAATAAGAAGAAAGAAGACTTGCTTTCCTTTTATCTATTTGTTTAATGATTATGATTATGATAAGTGTGAAATGGAGTTTAATTTAGAGAATTTGAGCTGTATTTTATCTTGTATTTGCTCTGGGAAGTCGGGGGGGTGCTTGGGGAGGGGGGAGAAAATGTATGTAAAACTTTTAAAACTTTTTCAATTAAAAAAAAAACAACTCTTGGGCTTTGTCCAGTGTATCGATTCTGATTTTTTTATCCTGCCAAGATACTAACATACCCTCAGGGATAAGCCACCGGAACATTATCTTGTACTTAACAAGCTGTGAAGAGAGAAAATGGTAATTCTGCCTTTGTTCTCTAATTCTTCTGGGTACTTGCTTAAGGGTTAAGACTTCTCTCCCTTTATATAGTTTATGGCGACGTGCATAATTAGTGTGGACTCTGTATATTTCATCAATACCATTCTGCATTTTAAGTTTATTCATCTGCAATGTGTCAGATGAACCTGTCATGAGGTTCACAAGATCTTCCTTTTTATTCTCTGTTATATTTTGAAATCTTAAATAGAAGTCAGTTTTTTCCAATTCAAGGCATTGTCAGCCTTGAAAGCCATTTTAGGCCGGAAGCTTCAGTGCTGCCACCTCCTCATGTGTGGGAAAGTAGGAGGGGGGATTTGGGAGAGGGGAATTAGTAGACATAATAGCATTCTTCCTATCGGTCAAGGTCAGGGCGATCCAGCATCTGGAGGAGGAGTGGTCAGAGGCTGGGTCGAGGTGGAACGGACGTTGATTGGAGCATGTGATCGACTGGGGAGAAAGGGGATGGTTTTGGAAACTTTGTATTATTGAAGGAAAGCCCGGGCTTTTCAGATTCGGGATTTCCCAGATGTGCCAGTTTGCCTATTCTAGTAAAGAGAACTTTGGAAAATGCTTGCTTCCACGTCTTTATTTATTTATTTATTGGTTCGATTTATATGTCGCCCTTCTCTGGAGACTCAGGGCGGCTTACAATGCGTTAAGCAATAGCCTTCATACTTTTGTATATACCTGCTTAGTAGGGCTTTCAGTGCCCCCTAAGTGGTGTTCTTTTTTATACAAAGTCAGCTTATTGCCCCCACAATCCGGGTCCTCATTTTACCTACCTCGAAAGGATGGAAGGCTGAGACAACCTTGAGCCTGGTGAGATTTGAACTTGCAATAATTGCAGGCAGCTGGTGCTAGTTTACTTGGAGTTGGGGGTTTTCTGGAACGCTGACATTATCCTGAATTTGAAAATTCTGTCTAAGGGAGTGCAACCTCAGCGAAGGGAGGGATGAATTGTCTGTAAAAGTTTGCAAACCCCAGGAAGCTCTGGAGTTGCTTACGGGTGCATGAGGGCTGCCAGTCCAGTACTGCCCTCACCTTCTCTGGGTCCATTTCGATCCCCTTATTCGACACCCTGTATCCCACGTAGTCAAGGGCTTCCTTATGGAACTCACATTTGGACAATTTTGCATAAAGTTTGGCTGCTACGAGTTTTTTCAGCACTTGTCTGACCAATTTGATGTGGTCTTCCATGTTTTCGCTGAATATAAGAATGTCATCGAGATAAACAAGAACCCCCTGATATAAATACTCATGCAAAATTTCGTTGATCAGTTGCATGAAGACCCCTGGGGCCCCCTGGAGTCCAAAAGGCATGACCCGGAATTGGAAGCTGCCCAAGGGGCAGTTAAAAGCAGTCTTCCGTTCGTCTCCCTCCTTTATGTGAACGCGGTAGTAGGCTTCTCTTAGATCTAGCTTGGTGAAAAATTTTCCTTTTGATAGGGGGTTCAGTAAGTCCATCATCAGTGGGAGGGGGTAGGTATTTTGTATGCAAATGGCGTTGACAGACCGAAAATCGAAACATTAAAGTACCATCTTTTTTCTCTTTAAACAATACTGGGGCAGCCATGCTGGATTTTGCAGGCTCAATGAACCCTCTGGCTAGGTTGGTGTCAATGTACTTCCTCAATTCAGCCACCTCAGCAGGTGTCATGGAGTACATTCTAGGCTTTGGCAATTTTATCCCCGGTTGTAATTCGATGATGCAGTCTGTGGGCCGATGGGGGGTGGGAGGAGTAGGTTACATTCCTCCTCACTGAAGGCTTTGGCTAAATCTGCATACACTTTAGGGATTTGGTGTTCACCTGGAGGCCCGTTTGAACAAGCTGCTGCTGTTTCTGGCCGCTGGCCGTTCTGGTTAGGTTGGTGTTTGGGGGGAGGGGCAGGGGTGTTGGGCCAACCCCTATTCTGATTTTTCAGTATCCATCTTCCCATGTGATGGTGGGGCCCCATTTGTCCAGCCAATCCAGGCCCAGTATGATAGATTCTGACGTCTTTGGGGTCACTATAAATTGTATAAGTTCATGATGTTTCCCCATCTCTAATTTAATCAGTTCAGTAATGTGGGTGGCAGGGACTCCTCCAATTAACGTTCCATCCACCGGTGAAATTTAATTGGGTGCTTTAAGGGTGTTGTCCTGATCCCCAATTGTTCTACAACTTTAAGGCCGATTAAACATCTGGTGCAGCCGGTATCTATTATTGCTGGGAGTTCTGCTTGTTTCCCTGTTTCTGGCAGCACCAGTTTTACTTTAATTGAGAAGGGTGGGGATGGGTGCACTCATCATCGGGTCTTCATCTCTGCTAGTCATGCCGGGAGGGTTTTCTTTTGCCAGAGGGTCGTCGCTTTCTTCCGTGGGGAGGGGAATTTCAACAGCTTGTCTGGCAAAGCAGCTGGTGTCTGGGGCCTTCTTTGGAGCCCTCCTGCCTCATGCAGCTGTGGCGGGGCATTGTTGTGGAACTGGGGAAGGGGCCAGGCACTCAGAAGCTCGATGTCCTCTTTGTCCACACCGATAGCACTTAATCGCCCCCCCCCAGTTGGGGGGGTGACATTTGTAGTCTTTGAAATGGGCCCAGAGAAGGTGAGGGCAGTATTGGACTGGCAGCCCCCACGCACCTGTAAGCAACTCCAGAGCTTCCTGGGGTTTGCAAACTTTTACAGACAATTCATCCCTTCCATTGCTGAGGTCACACTCCCTTTAACATAATTGCTAAAAACTGCCCATCTCTCACTAAGCCAAAACCTAGCTAGCCCTTAGTTTGGATGGACTGCCAAAAATCCTTTGAACTATTAAAACGCCTATTTGCGGTGGACCCAATCCTACAGCATCCTGACCCAAATAAGCCCTTCGTGGTTCAGGCGGATGCAAGTGATGTGGTGGTGGCGGCTGTTCTACTACAAAGGGACCCTCAGAACAATCTAATGCCATGTGCTTATGTATCAAGGAAATTAACGGACACTGAGTACAGATGGGCAGTATGGGAAAAGGAGGCATTTGCGGTGCGATGGACCCTCCTGTCCTGGAGACACTTCCTGGAGGGGGTGGAGGAGCCTTTTGAGGTTTGGACTGACTACAAGAATCCCAAGGCGCTGAAGACCCCAAGGAAGCTTTCTTCAAAGCAGGTTCGTTGGGCTTAATACTTCAAACGCTTTAACTTTAACCTGAAATATAACCTGGGGGTTAAGAATCTTCTGGCTGACGCTCTCTCCCACAAGCCCCAATTAAACAGCCGATGGGAAGAGATAGTTCACGCCAAGATCTCAGAGACTCAGCCAGCAGCCCAAGCCCACACCACAGTGCAAACGTGCCAGGGTTCTAATTTCCCTGAAGACAAGTTGACAGCAGAGCTAACTTGACTAGGAGGCAATTCTGGTGGCCGAAGATGAAAACTGATGTGGAAGACTATGTGAGGAGCTGTGCCACCTGCGCCACCATGAAGTACTGACCAGGGAAGCCCCCTGGACTTCTCCAGGCTATGGCCGAACCCACCAAGCCCTGGGAGGAGATTGCAATGGAATTTATACTTGAGCTCCCCGACAGTGGGGGCAACCGGGTCATTTGGACTGTCATTGATATATTCTCCAAGCAAGCCCACTTCACTGCCTGCAATGGACTACCCTTGGCCAGAAAACTGGCAAAGCTGTTTGTGAAACACATCTACAGGTTACATGGAGTCCCAAAAAGAAGAATATCGGACCGCGGGGTCCAGTTTATCGCTAAGTTCTGGAGGGAGTTTCTACAATCCATTGGGTCGTCCCAGGGACTTAGCTCGGCTTTTCACCCATCAACTAACGGATCGGCTGAAAAATTGAACTCAATGGTGGAACAGTACATTAGGTGTTATGTGAATTATCAACAGGAGAACCGGGCGGACTTGCTACCGTTCGCAGAAGTCGCTTATAATAATGCAGTACACAGCAGTACTGGGTTGACTCCTTTTCAAATAACTACGGGCATGGACTTTGTGCCGATGCCTGAGTTGCCTAGGCAGCCACCCACTTCCATGTCCTTAACAGACTGGATGAACTCGTTGAAAAAGGGTTGGGAGAATACTAAAAAGGGTTTGGCGGAGTCAGCGGAAAAATATAAGGCCGAGGCCGACAAACACCGGGGTCTCCAACCACCTTTCCGAATAGGTGATAAGGTGTATTTGTCAACCAAGTACCTAAGATTGAGGGTGCCCAGCAAGAAGTTTGGACCCAAATTCATAGGTCCCTTTCCTATAGTGAAAGTGATTAACCCAGTGACTGTCCAACTTAGACTTCCTCACATATTAGGGAAAATACACCCCGTTTTCCACAGTAGCTTATTGAAACCGGTCAGAGAATCTACCCTCAGACCTTTGCCAGCTGCTCCGCCCCCTCCTTTAGTAATACAAGGGGAGACTCATTATGAGGTGAAGAAAATCCTGGACTCTAGACTCTACAGCAGTTGATTACAATATTTGGTGCACTGGAAAGGCTACCCTTTGGCTGAAGCTACTTGGGTTAAGAGCTGGGATGTGAAGGCTGATGCGCTCGTGAAACAATTTCATGACAAATTTCCTGACAAACCGAAAGGTCCTCCTGGAGGGGGGAGAGGGGGGTTAAAGGGATTGGTGCTAAGCGTTAACCCCTTCTTTTGTGTTTTGTCTGTTTTATTTTTCAGGATGTGGTTCTTTCTGCAGCGGGGGGGACACCTGTCAGCTTTGGAAGCCATATTAGGCCGGAAGCTTCAATGCTGCCACCTCTTCATGTGTGGGAAAGTAGGAGGGGGGATTTGGGAGAGGGGAATTAGTAGACATAATAGCATTCTTCCTATCGGTCAAGGTCAGGGCGATCCAGCATCTGGAGGAGGAGTGGTCAGAGGCTGGGTCGAGGTGGAACGGACGTTGATTGGAGCATGTGATCGACTGGGGAGAAAGGGGATGGTTTTGGGAACTTTGTATTATTGAAGGAAAGCCCGGGATTTTCAGATTCGGGATTTCCCAGATGTGCTAGTTTGCCTATTCTAGTAAAGAGAACTTTGGAAAATGCCTGCTTCCGCATCTTTACTTGGAGTTGGGGTTTTTCTGGAACGCTGACAGACGTATGATTGCCTTTTCCAGGTCCCAATTTGCTGCCATCAGCCTTTCTTCTGTTTCCTCCAATTTCTTCTCCGTTTGCTCTGTTCTTGCTTCCACAGTCTTTATTCTCTGTTCATTTTTAGTAATTATCTCCTGTATTTTCCCCATTCTGTCATCCAATTTCCGTATATCTTCTTTCACTTCACCCATATCACTCTTCATTTCCTCGTGGTTCTTACCTATTGACTCTTGTGTTTTCAGCATCACTTCTTTTTTTTTTATTGAAAAAGTTTTACCAATACAAATTTCCCCCCCCCTTTTCCCCCCCCTCCCTAGCCCAACATTATAACATACATATAAAAACAATATATAATTCCATCCCATCCCCACCCTAACCCTCCCCCTCCTCCCTCTTCCCTCCCCCCCTTGACTTCCATTATATGCAATATAAATATTCCCAAACAATATATATGTTATTCAATCTTCCAAATCTTTTTTCTATATTTACTAACATACTAACATAATCATCTCAGCTAAAAGCGATATAATATTTTCTAGTCTGATACTTATTCTGTACATACTCAATCCATAATTTCCATTCCTGTATATACTTCTCATGCGTCTGGTCTTTTAAAAAAGCTGAAACCTTTGCCATTTCTGCAAATCCAGCCATCTTCTGGGTCCATTGGTCAACAGTCGGTAAAACATCACTCTTCCAATGTTGGGCAATCAACAACCTAGCTGCTGTCACCATATACAAAATCAATTTAGTTTCACCCAGTGTAAAGTCTTTAACTATACCCAATAGAAAAAATTGCGGAGAAAATTGTATTTTTTTCTTTAAAACATTTTGCATAACCCACCAGATTTTTATCCAAAAAGCCCTCACTTTCCTGCAAGTCCACCAGATGTGATAATATGTAGCATGTAAACAATCACATCTCCAACATTTTGGCTGCACATTAGGGTACATGCAAGACAATTTCTTGGGGTCTAAATGCCATCTATAAAACATTTTATAAAAATTTTCTCGTAAATTTTGTGACTGTGTAAATTTAACATTCTGAACCCATATTTTTTCCCATGTTTCCATCATAACTGGTTGAGAGAAAATTTGTGCCCATTTAATCATACAATCTTTAACTAGCTCATTTTCTGAATCCCTTTCTAACAGAACATTATAAACTCTCTTAATATGCATTGGACCTGTCCGCTTTATCTGTTCAACCAATTCTACTTCATATTCCATTAAACCAGTTTGTTGATCTTCTTTCCATCTCATCTGTAATTGATCGTGCTGCAACCAAGTCAACGATTTCCCTTCTTCCAACAGCATATCCAAAGTCTTCAATCGCCACCTGCCCTCTTCAAAGTAAAGTAACTCTTTATATAAGAAACCCCCGAGTGACTTAATATTTGTATTCCACATGGTATCAGTGAGATCCAGCCAAAACGGAATCTTGTAATCCCAATTAGTTCGGTGCCTTCTCCAGACTCTCAACAAGGCATTTCTAAGTAGATGACTATTAAACACTTTATCCACTTTGTTATCATAAAATAAGTGTGCATGCCAACCCCAAACCAGGTCATGACTTTCTATATTCAACAAGTCAGTCTTAGTTTTCCCAAACCAATCACTTAATTGTATCAATGCAGTTGCTTCATAATATAGTCAAAGGTTTGGGAGTTTAAGACCACCTCTCTCACGAGTATCTTGCATTATTTTCAGTTTAACTCTTGGTTTTTTATCATTCCAAATGAATTTGTTCAGTCCTTTTTGCCATTCTAGCAATGGTTTGTCTGATTTAAGCACCGGTATCATTTGAAATAAAAAGATAAGTCTAGGTAAAACATTCATCTTTACTGCTGATATTCTTCCAAGCAGTGATAACTGCAGTTTCTTCCAGTTTTGCATATCTTTTTGTATCTTTTGCCACAGAACCTCATAGTTATTTTGAAACAGTTTAGCATTGGAGTCTGTGATTTGTACTCCTAAATATTTGACCTTTGAAACAATCTCAAAACCTGCCATTCTTTCCAGTTCCTTTTTTTTGCTCTCTGTCAGATTTTTGACAATCATTTTAGTTTTCTTCTGATTCAACCTAAAACCAGATACCATGCCATAATCTTCTATGATATTTTTCATCTGGATTATTGAATTCATAGGTTGTGATAGGGTAACAACCAGGTCGTCTGCAAATGCCTTAGTTCTGTAGTCCCCTTGCCTTATAACTATTCCAGTCAAGGAATTCGAATCCCGTATTGCGTTAAGTAAGACTTCTAAAGTTAGAATAAATAATAACGGGGATAATGGACAACCTTGTCTGGTGCCTTTTTGTATGTTAAAATTCGATGTTAAACATCCATTAATAATAAGTTGTGCATATTGTTCTTGATAAATTGCACCAATCGCTTGTATAAACCGCTCCCCCAAATCCATTTTTTCCAAAGTCTTAATTATAAAGTTCCAGTTCACTCGATCAAAGGCTTTTTCCGCATCCAAAAAAACCAGCACTGCAGAGATCTGTTTATTCTTATCTAGATAGTCCATTAAGTCTATGACTTGCCTAACATTCTCCTTCATATATCTGCCTTCAATAAATCCTGCTTGATCATGGTGAATTATCTTTTGAATAACTGGCATCAATCTGTTGGCTAGTACTTTTGCAAAGATTTTATAGTCTGTGTTTAATAAAGATATTGGTCTATAATTTTCTGGTTTCTTAGGACCTGATTCTTCTTTCGGAATCAATGAAACAAAAGCTGTTTTCCACGAGGAAGGTATCTTACCTCCTAGTTGTATATTACAAAATAAATTTTTAAGATGCTGAATCATTTCTTCCTGTAAAGTTTTATAATAAATTGCAGTTAAGCCGTCCGTCCCTGGAGCTTTAGCTATTTTTAATTGTTTTATAGCAAAACTGATCTCCTCCACTGTTATCAATTGTTCCAAGCTTTTCTTTTGAGTCGTTGAAATTTTTGAAATTCTCTTGTTTTCTAAATATTCATCTATGGTAATATTCTGTATGTCATCTTTAGCATATAACTTAGTATAATATTCCAAAAAGGCTTTTTAAATTAGATCTTGTTGATAAACTTCTTTATCAGCATATTCAGTACTATCAATAATTCGTGTCGATGCTTGTTTCCTCAAAGTATACGCCAACCACCTGCCCGGTTTGTTAGCATTGGAAAAGGTATTATGCTTTGCAAATTGTAAGTTAGTTGCCGTTTGGTCTGCTATAAGCATTTGAAATTGATCCTTCAGAAGTTTTATAGCCATTTGCAATTTTCCGTCTGTTGGTTTTTGTATCAATTGTTGTTCTTTCTTTTTTATCTCAGATTCCAATTGTAGTCTTTTCTTCTGCTGATTCTGCCTATGTTTAGAATTCATTTGAATTAGTACTCCCCACATATATGCTTTACCTGCATCCCAAACTGTTTCAATAGGGGTACCTTTGTTCAGGTTAAATTTAAAAAACTCCTTTAAATGCTTTTTAAGTTCAATTATATTTTTTTCATATCTAAATAGATTCTCATTTACTCTCCAGGATCTTCTTTCTCTTTTGCCCATCTCGATTTCCATCCAGACTGGACTGTGGTCAGTCAAAGTCCTAGGAAATATCTTTATTTTCTTTACTTTAGAAAGTAAGTTAGAAGTTAAGAGAAAAAACTCTATTCTGGAAAAGGATTTGTGCCTGTCTGCGTAAAAAGTAAAGTCCAATTCATTTGGGTTTCGAATTCTCCAAATATCTTTCAATTCCAAATCTTCTTTCAGTTCAAAAAAAGCTTGTGGTAGTTTATTCCCTATTTTGGCCGTAGTTTTTTTATCCAATCTAGGTTGGATTACTCCATTCCAGTCGCCCATTATTATAATGTTTGAATAATCCCAATCCAGAATTTTTAAATGAAGTAACTTGTAAAAGTTTTCCTGCTGTTGATTTGGGGCATATATTCCGACCAACAAGATTGGTCCACCATCTGTAATAACTTCAATTGCAATATATCTTCCATCTTTATCTACTTCTATAGTTTTAGCTACAAGTCTCTTGTTTATATATATCACCACTCCATTCTTCTTTTCCAAATTTGAAGCAGCAAATTGCGTTCCCAATTTTGAATTTATCAAGTATTTCTGATCTTGCAATTTTACATGAGTCTCCTGTAAGCAAATAACATCATTATGAAATTGTCTCAAATCGTGAAATATCTTCCTTCTTTTTTGCGGAGAATTCAGTCCGTTAACATTCCAAGACAAAAATTTAAGTGCCATTTGACCCTGTCTGAAGTTTTGAGAGCAATTGTTGAAGATTCTCTCCTACGGTAGCAATCTTCGGTTTAGCTCCTCCCATGACTTCAGCTTGCTGCTTATCTTTAGGTCTTTTCTCACGCTGTGGCTTTATATATTCTTGCTGCTGTTGCTTCATTTGTTTAGACATTGCTCTGGTTATACGTTGCTCTTCCATTTTAGATGTTGTTACTTCCAAAGCCATCGCCTCCTCTGTGATAGTTTTAGACATTTCTTCCAAAGGAGAAGCTTCAAATGGTGCAAAAGGGTCAACCACAACACCACCTACTGCTCCCATTGACTCTCTTGCCTCCCTTTGCGACTGCCTTATTTGTGCTTCTGTTTCTTGATCAATCTCAGCTTGTAGTTGAACTTCCTTATCTATTGGTGAAGATGTGCGTGGAGGAGGAGAGCCCGCTTTCAAAACGTTATAATAAAATTCTTCTGCTTTTTCAATAGTGTTAAGGCGGTATCTCACTCCTCGCAGCCTCAATATTACACCTACTGGCGCATCCCACCTGAATTGTATATTCTGTCTTTTCAATTCTGCCACCAAAAATCCAAAATCCTTTCTATCTCTTAACATTTTGGGTGGTAATTCTTTAAAAACTCCAATCTCACTTCCATCAACTTGAACTGTTGTAACAAAGGAATTTTGCAAGATTTCATTTCTCATTCTTCTGTCTGTAAAGTATATAACCACATCTCTAGGCAGTTGTCTTTGTACCGCCACACGAGAATTAACTCTGTAGACCTTGTCCATCTTGCGCAAAACCACGTCTGGTTCCACTTTCAACATAACTGCCAAAGCCTCTGCGCAAATTTTCCTGAGATCTTCCCTGGTGTTCTCTTTTACACCTCTCAGTCTAATAGCATATTCCATTGATCGAAATTGCATCATAGTAATCTCATTTTGCATTTTTTGTGTAACTTCTTCAATTTCTATCATTCTTGAATCAGAAGCTCTAAATTTGGTCTCCATCTCTGAGGCAAGATTCTCCACTTTTTTATCAATCTGCAACATTACCTCAGACAGGCCTTTAACCACTGTTTGAATATCTTGTTTAACTGCATCATATTTCTCTTGAACCATTCCTTTAACCTCCTTCTCTGATCTTTGAATTTCTTTAATAATAAGGTCATATTGACTTTCTTCCTTTGTCTGAGATTGCAACTGCGCTGTTTGAGGCTGTTTCTGTTTATGTGTGTGGGAGCATCACTTCTTGAATCATATTTAATGTTGACTGCATACTCTGTAAACTTAATGAGGATCCTGATTTCTCACCCCCCAGCATGTCTCTTATTGAACTCTGTCCCAATGGGAAGGCTATCATCTGTGTAGTTTTCTTTGCAGTTTTAGTGATCGTCGTCATACTTAAACTCTTAAAGAACTTCTTCCACAGTACCATAAATTGCCTATTCTTTATTTTCTCAGAAATCCTTTTTTCTAGTAAAAGTTCCTCCTGTTATTGTTTGAAAAGAGGTAAATATAATAACTCTATTATCCTATCTTAAACCTATATCAATAATCACCCTATAATTTGCTCCATAATATAATATAGCTATAATCTAAAATTAATAGTTAATTAATTCAATTCTAATCTAAATTCATTTACCAATATGCAAACAGATAAGTGATAGTAAATAGAAATTGTATCATGATTTAAATCTATAAATTTAAATCTATACATATATATAATATTAGCTATATAAAACTAGGGTTTCCATACCAAAATCACAGAAATATTACCTCTTAATCTATTTATAAAATTGTCTATTTGTAAATATATCTAATGTATATACTGCATATGTATATGCAGTTATACAATCAGTATAATAAATAAATTGAATAATGAATGTTGTATATATACACAGCTGGTTGCAGATGTGTCCAATCCAAAGTCCTTCACAATCTTCAAGAGAGTTCTTTACTCCAAAGTCTCACTATTTCGTCTGCAACTTCTCCGATCTCCCGATCCAAGATGTCAGATTCCCTCTAATTTGCACAGTCACTGTCACTTCTCTTCACTCCCAGAACCTTAACGTCTCTGTCTGTATCACAAAACTTTTTTGGACATATTCCTTTCCTGGCAACTCACCACGATCTCTAATCTCTCGAATTCAGTAGCCTCAAATACAGTCTCAATGGTTAGTCTAATTGTACAGTTTTCCAGAACAGCACCCGTTCGAATTGTTATATCGCACCCTACTCTCCTCCTGCCGTGCTTACTGATTCTGTCTTCTCAAAATTTTGCTCCCACCGCTAAGGTGCCACTTTTCCCACCTTCCTTGGAGACTCACTTGTCCATTAGCTTGTAGGCTTCACCAGTTTAGAGAAGTAACCCAGTATCTCACTCTGTCCTGTCACTTTCCACCGATAGTTCTCGCTGCTTCTCACTCTTTGCTTCCTCCGCCATTCGATCAGGCTGTCATGCTTCCGGACCTGACCATTACAGCCGGTCTATTTTGCGTCAAATTCAAGGGATTCCTCCTGCTGCAACGGGAGATTGCTCTTCTCCCTGTCACCCCCAGAGTATCCCCTCTATAATGCCGACCCCTCCAGGTCTGACTTCGCCTCTACAGGCCTCCAGACGCAAAAAATCAGACAGAAAGAACAGAGTCCTGTTCTTCTGTACCACACCACCGTGACATCACCCGGAAGTCCCTCCCCACTCCTTTTTCCATGAAGCTCATGGGTGAGATCATCCACTACTGTGGGCTGAAGTATCCTCAATATGCTGTTGATACTCAACTTTAAATCTCCACCCCTAGTTGTTAGGATTCTATATGGTGTATATAATGTTAGAACCAGTTGTCCAGGCAATATATGTATACTGTATCCAATTGTAATACATGAGGACAACCAAGCTGCTATAAAAATGGCAACAAATTTAGCAGTCAAAACTAGAACTAAATATACTGACATTAGGTATCTTAATGTTCGTCAATGTATCCAAAGCAACATGGTTACGTTAGAATATTGTGTGTCGGAAGACAATATTGCTGATGCGTTTACCAAAGCGCAAGGTGCTATAAAACATAAAACATGTTGTGAAAGCTATGGATTAAGAATCTAAACTGAATATATTGACCTGTCCAAAGGGGAGAATGTTAGGATTCTATATGGTGTATATAATGTTAGAACCAGTTGTCCAGGCAATATATGTATACTGTAACTTTAAGCTGTAAATGTTACGTTCTTGCTGAGTCGTGCTGTAATTGGATAATGACTAGCTGGGAGTATATTTAAACAAAGTATTGTAACCTGGTCAGTCACTGCTATGAACTGCTATTGTGAAGAAACTGCTCTCGTGAAGAAACTGCTATTGTGAAGAAGCTGCTATTGTGAAGGAGTTGCTATCTGTTGATCGATCTGCTACCATCGTGGTTTGCTAACCAGAGTGAGTTGTTTGGACTGATTTACTGGACTGATTTATTGGTGAAGACTTGGGATTTGTTTATGACTACGCTACTGCTTTTTCCTACGATAAAGTAAACTTTTGCTAAACCAGTTTTCTTATTCATTGCTCTCAACGTTTCCTTGTGCAGTTACTCTGCTGGTTGGTCAAACAACATCAATATCCTTAACACTAGTGATCTAAGTGAGTCTGTCGCTGTCCTCTATGGTGCCTGAAGGCTGTAGGGCCTGGATGAGTGACAACAGGCCTTGGTGTGCTTCAAGGTCTGGAACTTTAACATCTTTAGTTCTGGATGGGGTTCCAGCAATACCCCAGACAGACATAGTCCACAAGTTGAGGGTTCCACAACTCAAAGAGCAGGTGACAGTTGTGGCTAGCAGAACCTTTGCACAACTCTGGGTTGTGCACCAGTTGCAGCCTTTCCTGAATCAGGAGTTCCTGTGCTCACTCATTCATCCCACATTTGGACTATTGTAAGGTGCTCTATGTGGGGCTACCCTTAGGAAGCATTCCGAAGCTACCATCATTGCAGAGTCTGGTGGCACGGGCAGTCTTTGGGGCCTCTAGAGTGGTTCCAAGAGCTGCATTGGCTGCTGGTTTGCTTCCAGGTGCAACTCAAGATGTTGGTTATCATCTTTAAAGCCTGCCTGGCATGGGTCCAGGTTATTTGAGGAACCGTCTCACCCCAATGGGTCTGGCCCACCCCACCTGTGCTTGCAGAAGGGCCATGCTGTGGACCCCATCAGTCAAGGAATTTTGGTTGGCATGGTCCAGAAGAGCCTTCTCTGCCATAATTCTGGCACTTTGAAGCATCTTGTCCTCTGAGGTGAGATCAGCTCCCATCCTCCAGGCCTCAGCAAGGCATGACAGAGAACTGCAATATAAAGAAAGGCACAAGACAAAGATGTCCATTGTCCCCACTACTATTTATACTGACTTTGGAAGTGTAAGTGTCAACTTGCAAAGCTTTCAATTTGCCATGAGCAGGAGGGAGGGAGACCTGATAGAGCTGATTGATTTTCCTAACTGAAGATACATTCCATACATGCTTCCGAACCGCAATCAGAAGGAGGGTGTTGGATTTCACAGCCAGCCAAAGTGGTTAATTGGAGAATGTGATTTATGACATGGCCAGGGAGGAGGGGAGAGACAGGGTCATAGGGGAACGTAAATCTATGTGGGATTAGTTCTAACTGCATCTGAATATTGCCGAAATGGTGCTCCTAATAAATAACTGTATTTCTTTTGAAGTTTGGCTCATGGCTCATGAATTAATTAGGGCATCTTTCGGAAACTTCAGACAGTTAGAACTACTTTTAAAATCTATCAAGATTACCAGGTTTCCTGAATCCTGGACTCTCCAATCGCTCCCCGATGTCTGGGGTGCTGGGAGGGAAAACCAGGCAACCATGGCCGAAGATGGGCTATCTGAAGAGAGCCTAATTGCAGCCAGAGTACAGCCTCCCTCAGACATCAAAGCTGAGATGCCTGCTCTAGCAGCAGAAGCAAAAAAAGATGAATATTGGTGGGAGTTAATCCCTAAAGCAGTGAGGTTGAGTTCCCCCACCCCAATGCCCAGGAAAAGAGGAAGCCCCTGAGCGAGCTGGGAAGAGTGGAGTGGAGGTTGGACTGGAAACAAGCCAGGCTCCCAAAGCCCCTGGGGAGTTCCAGAGAGCAGCCAAGGGAGGAATTTGACCAAGCCACCCTTCCCAATGAGGGGCCATCATGCAGGCCAAAGGAGAGGGGAGGAGCAGTGGATCCCTTTGAAGTGAGGAGAAGCAGACAGGAGCACAGCCCACCTTCTCCACCCATCAGAAGGAGGCTGCAACCAGTGTCTTTTCCACGCAGCAGGCAGGCTGCCCAGGCCAGACAAACCCCTCTCTCCCTCCAAACTAGAGCTGAGGAAGAGGGCCAGCTACATCAAATGCAAGCATACAGAGGCCAACAGACTGACCCACCCAATCTGGTTCGAACAGGTTGATGGATCCCTAATGGGCGGAGCCTATGCCACTCACCTGACTGAACCAGTGAGGCTAGAGCTAGCAGATCACTGAGAAGTAATTCGATTCATAATAGCCCCCAAAATGACAGATCCAGTCATACTGGGACTCTCCTGGCTAGACAAGTGGGGACCGACCATCTGGTGGCAAGGGGGAACCCGCAGACTGAGAATAGCAAGGGGGCCCCAACCCCTCCCACACCAGCGAGCAGAAATACCACCCATGCAGGGAACCCTCCAAAAGAGCACACCAGAACAACTGGCAGCCACATCTGACAAAACCCTAGAGACCGAACAGATCCCAAAGGAGTATCAGGACCTTGCAGAAGTATTCAGCGAGCCCGAGTGCAACGTCCTGCCTCCCCACCGCGAGGCAGATTGCGCCATCAAAATCATCCCTTGGGCAAAACTACCCAAGCCCAAGCTGTATGCCATGACACCTCAGGAAATGCAAGAAATGAGCAACTACATAGACAAAAACCTAGAAAGGGGATTCATTGAGCCAGCCAAACCACGGGTCGCGGCGCCAGTCCTCTTCAAAGAAAAAAAAGATGGGACTATGAGATTATGTGTTGACTTTCGAGGTATCAATGCAGTGTGTGTACACAACCTAAATCCTCTCCCCCTCATGAAGGACATGCTATCTCATCTGGCCAAAAGAAAAGACTTCACCAAACTAGACCTCAGAGAAGCATACTACCGAGTACACATCAGGGAGGGAGACGAGTGGAAAACAGCGTTCAACTGCCCCCTAGGGAGCTTCCAATTCAAGGGGATGCCTTTCGGACTGCAGGGAGCCCCAGCGGTGTTCATGCAATTAATAAATGAGGTGCTGCTTGACCACCTCTACAAGGGGGTTCTCGTCTACCTAGATGACATCCTCATTTACACTGAGACCATGGACAACCACTTACCCCTTGTCCGCCAGGTACTGGAAAAACTTCTGGCAGCCAACCTGTATGTTAAGCTGTCAAAATGCGAGTTCCACCATGCACAGCTAGATTACCTGGGTTATTGAGTGTCAAATGAGGGAATAGAGATGGATCCAGCCAAAGTGCAAGCAGTCCTAGGCTGGCAACCCCCTCGCACGCGTAGACAGCTACAAAGCTTCCTAGGATTCGCGAACTTCTACAGGCATTTCATCCCCTCCTTTGCGAAGATTGCCAAACCCATGACGGACCTCCTAAAGACAGGGAGCCCAGGAACAAAACCCCGCCCGGGACAACCTCTACAGTGGGACCTGACCTGCCAAGAGGCATTTGAAACACTAAAAGAAATGTTTGGGAAAAAACCAGTGTTGAAGCATCCTGACCCCGAACAACCCTTCGTCATCCAAGCAGATGCCAGCGACATGGCAGTTGGAGCAGTGCTACTCCAAAGAAATAGTCAAGGAAATCTACAACCCTGCGCCTACATCTCCCGCAAGCTCACAGACACAGAGAGACGATGGGCAGCATGGGAAAAGGAGGCATTCTCAGTGAGATGGGCACTGCTAACCTGGCAACACCTGCTGGAAGGGGGCCAGAAACCGTTCGAAGTCTGGACTGACCACAAAAACCTGGAAGCCCTCAGGACCCCGCAAAAACTATCGCCCAAATAAGTCCATTGGGCTCAATACTTCAACCACTTCAACTTCGTGCTAAAGCACATTCCAGGGGGGAGGAACTTTCTAGCCGATGCCCTCTCCCGCATGCCCCAGTACGAATGTGAGCAGGAGCAGGTAGTGGACGCCATCGTTCCCCTTAGCCAAATAGTGGGCCAAGTAACCACCAGACGACAACGCCACAACCGGCACGACCAACCAACAAGCGATCTAACAGCAAAACTCAAAACTGAACTGCTGGCAGACCCCTGGTTCCGAGACAATCAACACATTCTGACAAAAAGGGATGACCTCGAGAGAGACTTCCGGTTCCGGATGGCAGCAGACGTTGTTTGGGTAAGCTTTTGCCCCAGCGTCTGAATCCCCCCGCCTGGAGGCCCCTCGGGGCCGGGTGCCCTGGTTTTGGGGTATCCGCCATTAAGGGCGGCTCACCAGGGGTCCCCTGCCTCAATTCCAGGGGCTGGGCGGCCAATGCTGGTGCGCCCGAGGCTCCAGCGAGTGTGGGCGGCACACAGTGGCCATTCCCAAGGCTGTTCCGTGCCCATGTGCCTGTAGGACCCGGTGTATTTCGAAAGTAAGGCAGCAGGTAAAGAGGCGATCGGAAGAGGAAGGGATGCAGGCCGGAGAATAAGTAGAAAAGGAGAGACTTTGACTGGCGAAGCGACGAGGCGTCCTGCGGGGGGGGGCGAAGTTTCTCCCCCCCCCCTTGTAGCTGGGAAGGGCGCCGTAGTTAAGAAGAAAGAGGAGGAAAAAAGAAGGAGACCTCTTACCTCGCTGATTTTTTGTGGAGAATGGTGGAGGCAGAATTCGGGAAGGGAGGCTGGAGGCCCCTCTCCTTGTTGGAGAATTATGGCTGGGGCCTGATTTCCTGCTTCTTTGTACACAATTGATGACATCACCCACCTCTGGTTTCCTGTTTGACCTACTCTACAAGCCGGACTTGTTGCTCCTGTGAGCGCCCTCTGGTGGATCGTGAGGAAATAGCGCTGATTTTTAAGAGAATCTTCTCTCTCTGGATGCTTGTGCCTACCTGAGGACCTCTCATTCTTTACTACTGTAAGATGGCTAAAGGACAAAGACCAGCTGCAGGTGACATGGAAAAAATTCTGGAGAAATTAGCAAAATTGGATAAGAAGCTTGATAAACTTGATGACCTGCATAAAGGGCAACTGGAAATAAAATCTGAAATGGTAGTTATGAAAAAAGATTTAATTGCTGGAAGAGGTGGACCAGGAAGATCTGCGAGAAGTGATGGTTAAATTGTTGGGCGAATTTATTTTTTTTTTTTTATTGAAAAAGTTTTAACAATACAAATTTTTCCCCCTTTTTCCCCCCCCCTCCCTAGCCACAGATTGTAGAATACATGTAAAAAGAATATATAAATCCTTCCCATCCCCACCCTAACCCTCCCCCTCCTCCCTCTTCCCTCCCCCCCTTGACTTCCATTATATGCAATATTAATATTCCCAAACAATATATATGTTATTCAAACTTCCATATCTTTTTTCTATATTTACTAAGATACTAACATAGTCATCTCAGCTAAAAGCGATATAATATTTTCTAGTCTGATACTTATTCTGTACATACTCAATCCATAATTTCCATTCCTGTATATACTTCTCATGCGTCTGGTCTTTTAAAAAAGCTGAAACCTTTGCCATTTCTGCAAATCCAGCCATCTTCTGGGTCCATTGATCAACCGTCGGTAAAACATCACTCTTCCAATGTTGGGCAATCAACAACCTAGC
>WNWU01000029.1:13177958-13268830 GCA_012654045.1 Ptyas mucosa
GGGGGGGGGGGGGGCAGAGAGACTGAATGCCATGGTAGAGCAGTACCTGAGGTGCTACATGAACTATCACCAATCCAATTGGGCGGACCTCCTGTCTTTCGCTGAGGTCGCGTATAATAATGGTGTTCACAGTAGCACGGGGCTAACCCCATTTAAGGTAGTGAGAGGCATGGACGTCGTCCCAGTGCCTGAGTCTCCCTCCTCAGTCAGCTTGACCAATTGGGTTTTAGCTGAAGGGATTTTGGAACAAGGGATGAAGTGCACTTGTTTGGAAAATAAGTCCGTCACTACCCAAATGAATGCACCCTCCGTGATGGGCTACCCTGGATTGGGGCTAAATTATATATTCCTGCCAGCTTAAGAACAACAGTGTTGCAGTACGCTCATGACACCAAAATGGCAGGACATTTTGGTTTTGTTAAAACTTTGCAACTCGTCAAGAGGCAATTCTGGTGGCCTGCACTCAAAAAGGACATAGAAGCTTACGTGGCAAGCTGCCCGGTGTGTGCTTCCACTAAAAGACCTCCAGGGAAAACCCCGGGTTTACTTCAAAGTGTGGCAAGACCGAGCACCCCCTGGAAGGAGATATCCATGGATTTTATTGTTGACTTACCAGAGAGTGAGGGGTGCACAGTCATTTGGGTAGTGACGGACTTATTTTCCAAACAAGTGCACTTCATCCCTTGTTCCAAAATCCCTTCAGCTAAAACCCTTGCGAAATTGTTCATTTGACATGTTTACCGATTGCATGGAGCTCCTAAACGGATAATTTCTGACAGAGGTGTACAATTTACATCCAAATTTTGGAAGGAATTTCTAAAGTTGATAGGCTCCGCCCAGGGCTTAAGCTCCGCCCACCACCCCCAGACGAATGGGGCTTGTGAAAGAACCAATGGTGTGCTAGAACAGTACCTGAGGTGTTACATAAATTACCAACAAGACGACTGGGTAGATTTGTTGCCATTCGCCAAGGTGGCCTATAATAACTCCATTCATAGCAGCACCGGGTTCACTCCATTTAAGGTAGCATCGGGCCAAGACTTTGTTCCTATCCCCGAGCTGCTTCAGGGGGACCCACAGAATCCTTCTTTGATTGAGTGGATTGAACAACTCAGAAGTACTTGGGCTGTAACTCAAAAAGCATTAGATGAGGCCCACCAAGCCCATAAATTTCAAGCTGACAAAAAAAGGTGTTCGCCACAGATCTATAAAGTAGGCGATAGGGTTTACCTTTCCACCAAGTATTTGCAGACCTCTCAAAAATCTAAAAAGCTGGGGCCGAAGTATGTAGGTCCATTCCCCATCACTAGACTTATTAATGCAGTCACAGTCGAGTTGGAGCTACCAAAAACTTTGAGATGGATCTCCTTTGCGTCCAGGTCAGGCCCCTGCACCCGTCCCCATTTTAATAGAAGGAGACCAACATTTTGAGGTTAAAGAGATCCTGGACTCTAGAAAATACCATGGTAAAGTGCAATACCTGGTGGCCTGGAAACATTTCCCGTTATCACAAGCTGAATGGGTGAACAAACGTGATGTCCGGGCACCGAAGAAAGTACAATTGTTTCACACCAAGTATCCTGATAAACCCTAATATCTGTGTTATGTTGTTTCTCTTTGTTGTTTTCTCTTTCCCTATTTAGGACTAACGTCTCTGCTGCAGGGGGGCCGAATGTCAGCCTCCGCTTTCCTGCTTGGCTGCCATAGAAAGGGGGAGGGGGTGTGTGGGCTGTGGGGGTGCAGAAAATGAAACTTACTTAGAGGCTAGTATGCTTAGAAGGGGAAATCAAAACCACTGTTATCGGGCCAACCGTCGTGACATTCCTGATTGATGATGCGGGCAGACGTGCTTCCACCTGACCCCTAGAAGACCTGTGGATTGGATGATTTACGATGGACAATGGGAGGGGATGATTTGTATATGTAGGTTCGCGGGTAAAATCCTTAGTTTCAGCTTTGCTTGGTTGCGTTCAGTTTCTATGCCAGTAAAAGTACAGATTTTTCAAAATAATGGAGTCTGGTCTTTCCTTTCCTGATTTTTGAAGGAAGCATACCTGACAGTGACACTGAAAGCAACCTGGGAGAATGTCAAGAAAGCGCTAGCTAAAGCAGCACAAACCTATAAGAAACAAGCAGACAAACACCGAGCTCCCCAAAGGCCATTTCAATTGGGGGAGAAAATTTACCTCTCCACAAAATATTTGAGGTTAAAACTTCCTAGCAAGAAATTGGGACCAAAGTTTATGGGACCATTCCCCATAGTAAAGATAATCAACCCGGTCACAGTGCAATTGAAGTTGCCCCAACTGCTAGGGAAGATATACCCGGTATTCCATAGTAGCCTCTTAAAACCTGTGGTCGGATCGACCCTGAGACCACTACCCCATGAGCCCCCAGACCCCGTGATCATAGAGGGCCAGACCCATTATGAGGTGCAGCAAATCCTCAATTCGAGGTGGCACAGGAGACAACTCCAATATTTAATCAAATGGAAGGGTTACCCCTTATCAGAGGCATCTTGGGTAAAGAGTCGAAACATCCAGGCTGATCACCTTATAGCCAAATTTCATGCAGAAAATCCAAACAAGCCAGGTTGGGGTGGGGGGTCACATCCCTAAACTCTACATCTGTACTCAAAATTGTTTTGCTTTGCGCAGGTCGCCCTCGGGAAGTGAGGGGAGCCGAATGTCAACTTGCAAAGCTTTCAAGTTGCCATGAGCAGGAGGAAGGGAGAACTGATAGAGCTGATTGATTTTCCTAACTGAAGATACATTCCATACATGCTTCCATACCGCAATCAGAAGGAGAGTGTTGGATTTCACAGCCAGCCAAAGTGGTTAATTGGAGAATGTGATTTATGACATGGCCAGGGAGGAGGGGAGAGACAGGGTCATAGGGGAACGTAAATCTACATGGGATTAGTTCTAACTGCATCCGAATATTGCCAAAATGGTGCTCCTAATAAATGACTGTATTTCTTTTGAAGTTTGGCTCATGGCTCATGAATTAATTAGGGCATCTTTCGGAAACTTCACGGTTAGATAGAAACATTAGACAAGATATAGAAATAAAAGGTATGGAAATAAAAAAAGAAAAATACAAATTACAGGTGTTTGCAGATGATCTGGTATTTATTTTAGAAAAACCACAAGAAACTGGACCCAAATTAATAAAAAAAAAAAAAGAAGAATATGATGAAGTTGCAGGATTGAAAATAAAGAGAAAACTAAAATACTAGTTAAAAATCTCACAGATACAAAGAAAAAAGAATTGATGAAGAAGACAGATACCCAGATAGTCAAGAAAGTAAAATATTTAGGAATTCAACTAACAGCAAGATGTGCAACTATTAAAGAAGATAATTATATCAAGCTAATGCAGCAAATCAAATCAGATTTGGAGAAGTGGAAATACCTGCAACTATAGTTGATAGGAAGAATAGTTATTATAAAATATTTTGCAAAGATTATTATTTTTGTTCGAAACAATTCCAATAAAGCTGGGGGAAAAACTACTTTGAGGAGTTAAATAAAATAATGTCAAAATATACTTGGCAAGGGAAAAAAGCAAGAATAAGTTTGAAAATGTTACAAGATTCTAAAAATAAAGGGGATTTTGGGCTGCCAGACTGGGAATTGTACTACCAGACCTCTGTACTTTCTTTTTCTTCTTTTTGTGCCATGTCCGTCATTGGACACTGGCGATCATGCTGGCAATCCTATTTTTGTCAACAGCCGTATGAAAAAGTGCTGCTGAGTTTTGTCCAAACCAGTCCCTTAGATTTTGAAGCCATGATGTTCTTCTACCTGGGCCTCGTTTGCCTTCAATTTTTCCCTGGAGGATTAAGTAAAGGATGCTATATTTTTCTGGGTATTGCATCACATGTCCAAAATACTCATAACTTTCGTTTTTTAATGGCTTTGATTATTTCCCTTTGCTTTCCCAGGTGGCTTATCACCTCCTCATTTGTGATTTTGTTAACCCATTTTATACGTAACAGCCATCTGTAAATCCACATTTCAAATGCTTCTAGTTTCTTCAAGTGGTTTTCTGTCAGAGACCAACTCTCTACTCTGTAGAGCAGGATAGAAAAGATGTAACATCTGACAAGCCTGATTTTCAGTCTTAAGTTTATGTCATGACTGCAGAAGACCTTTTTCATTTTGAATAATGTTGTTCGAGTTTTCTCTATCCTTGTTTTTACTTCATTGATCATGTCCCAGCTTTCATGTAAATTAAAACCGAGGTACGTGATCCTCTCAATTTTTTCTAATGGTATTCCTTCCAAATTTATCAGTGGTAAATTAATGGGTTGTTTGCTGACGACCATCATCTTGGTTTTTGAGGTGTTAAGCTTCAAGCCATATTTTTCAGATATTGCTGAGACGCTGTTGATGAGGAGCTGAAGGTCTTCATGCTTACTGGCAAGCAGAACTGTATCATCAGCATATCTTAAATTGTTGATCTGAACACCATTTACTTTGAGGCCAGCATCAATGTTTTCCAGTGCTTTGTTGAAAATTGACTCAGAGTAGATATTAAACAACAGTGGAGACAGAATACAGCCCTGTCTGACCCCTCTTCGTATTTCTGAATCATCTAAGTATTTTTGACCTAGTCTCACATTTGCTACCTGATGCCACTATAGATTCTTTATGATTTGGATGTCTTTGTCATCTAACCCCACTTGTTTCAGGATTTGTAATAGTTTGCTGCATCTTATTTTATCAAATGCTTTTTCAAAATCAACGAAACACATGTAAACACTGTGATTGACATCTCTACAGCGCTGTACAAGAACTTGAATGCTGAATAGGGCATCCCATGTACCAAGATTGTTTCTGAAACCAAATTGTGTGTTACATAGACACTCCTCAATTTTGTTGTATATTCTTGTGTGAATTATTCTCAGGAAGATTTTCAGGGCATGATTCATTAAGCTTATTGTTCTGTATTCAATACATTTCTTTGCATTTATTTTTTGGGGGATTGTCACAAAGGTTGACTTTAGCCAATCATTTGGTATCTTTCCTGTTTCATATATTCGATTGAAGAGCTGCAGTAAAAATTTCTTCCCAGTGTCTTCCAGCAATTTTAAAATTTCTACTGGGATATCATCAGGTTCTATGGCTTTTCTTATTTTTGCTATTTTTATTGCGTGTTCAACCTTCCTCATAGTGATGTTTGGTCCAGTTGTTATACTTCCCATATCAATATCATCCCTAGTGTCCTCAAAAAGTTCTTCAATATATTCCTTCCATCTTTTTAGTTTTTCATCCTCATCCAAGATGATTTTCCCCTCCTTGTCAACTAAGTTGTTAGTTTTCTTTTTGTAGACACCTGCTGCTTCTTTCACTTTTTTGTGCAAATTGAAATTATCATGAATACATTGTCTCTTCTATTTCTTTGCATCTCTTTGCAAACCATTTTTCTTTTGCCAGTCAAATTTTTCTAATTGTTTTCTGCAATTCATTGTATTTTTCTTTGTTTTTGTTTTAATGAGCGTCTTTCATCCATGAGATGAAGAATTTCATCCATCATCCACTGTTATTTCTTGTGGTACCTCTCTCTTTGTTTTGAGTTTGTTACCTCTATTATTGCATTTTTAAATTTATTCCAGTTCACTTCTACATCTTCATTATTTAGGTTGTTGGTTTCTCTTAAATTATTTATCTTATTCCCCATGTTTAATGATGAAGTCACTGTCAATTCTTGGTTTAGGAGGATTCAGGTTTTTCATCTTTTTTAGTTTCAGCTGGACTTCGGCAAGCAGTAAATTATGATCGGATGGTACATCTGCGCTTGGGTATGTCTTTGCTGATTTTACTGAGTTTCTAAGTCTTTTGTTTATTGTAAAATAGTCAATTTGGTTCCTTACTATATTATTTCGTGTATCTGCCGGTCATCTCCAAGTGTCGAGGTGTCTTGTTGGTAACTTGAAAAAAGTATTCATCAAATATTGCCTATGTTCCTTGCAGAAGTCTATAAATCTGTCATCTCTACCATTTCTGGTTCCTAAGCCAAAGTTTCCAACTACAGAAGCATCACTTCCTTCTCCCACTTTTGCATTGAAGTCCCCCATGAGTATTGTGATATCATTACTTTTTAGGGTTTTCAATATGCTGCTTATGTCTTCATAGAACTTCTCTAAATCCTCCTTATCACTGTCAGCTATGGGAGCATACACTTGTATAACATTCATATACACTGGAGTACTATTTATTTGGCTCATCATCACTCTATCAGATACAGGAATAAAGGACTTGATGCATTTATTTACAAGATTGTTTACTATTGTAGCTACTCCATTTCAATGATGTTTACTATTTTCACCAGAGTAGTAGATAGTATAATCTCCTATTCTACACATTCCATTTTCAGGCCAGCGCATTTCACTCACTCCCAGTATGGAGATATTGTATTTGAACATTTCTTGGATAGTGTTGCGTGTTTTCCCAGATTCATATAGGCTTCTCAGGTTCCACGTTCCAATTTGTAGTTTTGGGTTTATCATGCTTCTAGCGGATCGGGAGATTCTTAGCACCCCTGCCCCATTTAAGGGGCGCCTGTACTCGGGGCCATTGTTAGGTTTTGCCGCCATTAACATGATTTTCCTGGGAAATATACTATATAGTGTAGTAGTCTTCCCTTTGCTTTCTACACTGCTGTGCACATGCTGTTCAAGTGGCTGCCATCACACTGTGTGCTGTTCTTCTGAAGCCGTTCTGACCAATGAAGTCTCCGCCTTCAGTCGATATCGATGAGCCACCTGCCACTCACCAGGCCTGTTGGTCCACGGGAGGTATACCTTAGAGTTAGGGTCAGGAATGCGGTGGGGGTGGGGGGAGAGAAACCTAACTGCCTGTTTGGTGGTAGAAAGGCAGGATCAGGAATGGGGGGGGGACTTAACTGTCTGTTTGGTGGTAAGTACCTCTGTACTTAAATGGGTGAAAGAATAGATAAATTTGAGGCACAGATGATTATTGATTTTGGAGGGACATGATCTCCAACTGGGGTGGCATGCCTTCTTATGGTATGGGAAAAATAAAATACATAGATATTTTCAAAGACATTATGTTAGAAATGCATTATTGTTAGTGTGGGCAAAAATTAAAGAAAAGCACTACATGAAAATACCAGTCTGGTTCTCCACGATGGAGGCACTGATACATCTGAATGTTGTTAACGTTGGAAAAAATTACAAGATATAAGGACATTTTGAATGAAAAAGGGGAACTTAAAACTAAGCAAGAATTGAAAAGTCAAGGGATTGATTTAGCATGGTGGCCACATGTGCAAATACAATCAAGATATGAGAAAGATGCTAAAATGTATGGTTTCTATAAAGAACCAACAGAACTAAATCAGATACTAATAGGGACAGATGAAAAACTAATTTTAAAAATCTATAGGTATCTACTGAGCATTATAACAGAAGAGCAAGTAAAGGAAACAATGACAGTATGGGCTAAAATTTTGATTATACAATAGAGTTAGATAAATGGCAGAAATTGTGGGATAGGAACCATAAACTGACAATGTCAACTGCATATAAGGAAAATTTATATAAAATGTTTTACAGATGGCACTTTCCACCAGCAAGACTGGCAAAGGTGTTTAAGAACATGTCCACTAAGTGTTGGAAATGTAATCAGATATCGGGTTCATATTATCATATGTGGTAGACATGCCCAAAGGCAAAAAAATATTGGACAAAAATACATACATGGTTAGAAAAAATGGTAAAGCAACATATAGATTTAAAACCAGAAATATTTTTATTGGGCATCTTACCAGAAAATACAATAAAGGGAATACATATTTAATTTTACACATGTTAACAGCAGCTAGAATTGTGTTTGCACAACAGTGGAAAAATGAAGAGATCCTTACAGATGAAAATGTAATAGAAAAAATATTAGTGTGGAGAAATGGATAGATTAACACTTAAAATTAAGGAGAAGAAACTGAATATTTTTTAACATGGGATTTGTTTTTTCAATGGCTAACTAACAAACAGAAGTTAGAAATTTGAAAGCATAAGAGAATAATTGATTATATAAGGAAGGTTTACTAAAATGGATAACTAAATATTATTACTATGTGATCATTGTTGTTATATTATTTCTCAAAATTAACTGTACCCAGACAACACATGTTTTTGTAGACATTGATGTTTAATTAAAAATAATAATAAAAATAATAAAAATATTATAAAAATAATAATAATAAAAAAAAAATAATAAAAAAGCAAGAACCTGATGCCCAGCTCTGTCACTTGGCATTTCCACACTGGAGGTGGTTGATCGACTAACAGCAGCTCCCACCTACTCACCACCCCCAGTATATTCTCCTCCCTTCTCCCCCATCTTTAATTATAGCTTGTATGTTATTGTAATGTGATTTTATATATTTATAATTAGCATTAGAATTAGAATTCTTTATTGGCCAAGTGTGATTGGACACACAAAGAATTTGTCTTTGGTGTATATGCTCTCAGTGTACATAAAAAGAAAAGATATATTTGTTAAGAATCATAAGGTACAACACTTAATGTTAGTCATAGGGTACAAATAAGCAATCAAATCATACTAGGAAACAATCAATATAAATCGTAAGAATGCAAGCAACAAAGTTACAGTCATACAGTCATAAGTGGGAGGTGATTTATGGTTTCATTTTAATGTTGTAAGCCACCAGAAAATAAATACTTGGCAAAATATATTCTTCTAGGGTCCTTTTTCACCTGAAGTGTTAATATCAGTCTATAATGCACTCATAACACCAGACTTGGAATACTGCATCCAGTTTGGGTCACCACAATATAAAAAAGATGTTGCGACTCTGGAGAGAGAGTGCAGAGAAGAGCAACAAAGAGGATTAGGGGTATGGAGGCTAGAACATACGAAGAAGGGTTGCACAAATTGGGCATGTTTAGTCTACGGAAAAGGATTATGGGCAACATGACAGCAGTGTTTGAAGGGCTACCACGAAGAAGAGGGGCAGGACCTATTTGGGAAAGCACCTGAAGGCAGGACAAAAAGTAACGGGTGGAAGATCATTAAAGAGAGATGCAACCTAGAACTAACAAAGAGAACAATTAACCAATTCACTGGAGGCTTTCTAAGAGAGACTGGACAGCCACGTGTCTGAAATGGCTCAGGGTCTCTTGTTTGTGCTGGGGGTTGGGCTAGAGGACCTCCAAGTTCCCTTCCTTTGTTATTCTATTATTCTCTTATTTCCAGGTGGTCTTCGGTCCAGGAACAACTGACACGCGAGTATTGACTTACAGAAAGACAGCTCTAGATCTCCATAAATTTCTAGGTTTTTTTTCCTTTCCGTGTGGTGCGCAATCGTCACCTTCTCGTTTCCCCTTTACTCTCCTGGAAACTGCCAATGTAGGGGGAAAAAAATTCTAAGAGCTTTTCGAGCAAATAATTTTACCCTCGGCAGCTGCCGTAGCTGCAACTGCCAGCCGACTCGGAAAGGACCATCGAGTTTTTCTAAATACAGAAGCCGTTCTCTGCGCTGGCTTCCGCTTCCTGCTACAGAAGCGGGTGGAAACCTTTTGCGAAAACAACGTGGATGGAGGGTGTTCGGAAAAGATCGGCTTCTTCTGCTTGGAATGTAACGAAGGGCATCCGCGCCGTTCAGAATCCTTAATGGTTCCTTTTCTTTACCTCGGGTGGTAAAAGAGGTGCCCGGAAATGTATTTCTGGTTACGGAAGGTCACGGAACGGCCGGAAGCTGCGGCTGTTGAGCCTCGGAAGGGCGGAGCTTCAATGGCGTGTCAAAGGTCAGTAAATATTGGTGACGTCAGCGGCCAAGATGGCGGAAGGGTGAGCTTCAGCGAGATCGCCGGGGGCGGCGCCGCTGCAAAGGAGAGCGCCGTGGGCCGGGCGGGGGAAGGGAGCGAGGGCTCTCTGGGCATGTGAAGAGCGCTCGGCCCTTCTCTCCGGGATCTTCGCGCTCTGGTTTCTGAAATGAGGCGCTGGCGCTGCTGGGAGAGCCAGAAGATGAGCTGCGGGACCGCTCTGGGGAGAGGCGGGGGGCCGGGGTGAGGAGGGGGCGCCGGGAAGGCGGGGGCGACTGGCGCGGGGTAGGCGCTGAGGCGGTGCGCGGAGGGGCCTGGGGAGCCACGCTGGGCAGTCTGACCGCCTGGTGGTCGGGGAGAATGGCGGTAGGGGCTGGCGGCGCTGCCCGGGGTTGAATTCAGTCCTCTTGGCCGGCTTGAATGAGCTGGAAACGGCTCTTTAGTCGTTCGGGCATCTGTTCCTTTCTGACATACGGTGAATTGAGTTTGAACGTTGCTTTTACTAGAGCCGCGTTTCTCAACCAGAGCCGGGCTGGGGGAATTCTGGGAGATGAAGTCCCCCCATCTTAGAGTGGCCGAGGTTGAGAAAGAGAGAGCAGGTTGGCCCTTTCATGACTCGTGGACTTCAACTCCCAGCTGGCTGGCTCAGGAATTCGGGCGGTTGAAGTCGACAAGTCGCAAAAGGGCCAAGATTCCCCGCCTCTGGCTTAGAGGGCGATGAATCCAGTAAGCCTACATTCTCTTTCTGCTACCCAGACTAAGTTACATGCTGAAGTATGGGCTCACAGCCTAATTTTCTTTTGTGCTACTAGAACAATTGATGTTTATTTTGTTTGTTGCTTTTTTACACATGGCAAATTTAGGAAGCTTGAATTTGATGCCAAAACTAGTGTCATACCTTATAGGACGCAGTCAATATCACCCTGGGCATTTGTATTGTCATTGTCTTTGAATATTATTAATTGATGTTCTGCTTTTCATTGCTGTGCCTCTCAATTCTAATTGGGTTTGTTTAGAAACAAATCTCATTGAGATCACTCAAGTTTGTTACCCATTAAAAGAAAAAAATATTTTAATATTTGCTAATATTTCATTTAGGTTTTTTAAAAATCAAACATACCAAATAATGATTGCAAAATTAATTCGTACAAGGTCCTCGGGTATGATTAGGATTGTCGAAGGTACTCCAATTGACAGGATTCAAGTAATTCACCAAATGTTAAAACATAGTTAGAAACTATTCAGCTTTATATGTTTCTCCTGTAATAGGGAAGATGGAGGCTGGTGGAGGAGCTGGCTACAGCAAAGCCTTCAAACGGTCAGGGACAAGGTAGGCAGAATTTTTGGAATTATGCAATAAATAAAGAGCAGTGGCCTAAAGGAGCAACTTTGGAGGTGCTTCTTAATTTTGAGGTATATTGATTGCTTGAATCCTTGAAAACATTATTTTTTAACTTCTGTATTCTGTCAGTCATTGGTTTTGCAGGAAAGACTTTGCTTGTTCTTTGCATTGGAATGGGTTGGGATAGAGTCCAGACTTGAAACTGAGTCTGCTGGAAACTGCTTCTCCCTGGTTTTCTTTTCTCCTCTCTTCCCCTCCCCCAAACTTCCAGATAAGTTTTAGAATTTGTTTGGTGCATGTGGCAGAGTGTTCGACTTCAAACGATGAGATGCCAGTTGAAATTCCTGTTTGTTAACAAACTTGCCAGGTTGCTTTGAACAAATCACCTGCCTTTGCTTCATCCAGTACTGAAGTCTGGTTAATAATAGTGCCTTACTCATGTTGTTATAAATCCAGTAATGACTCTTAAGCTATTTTGTCTTTTAAAGGCTTCCCCCATCAATTAAGTACAATTTAAAAAGCATCCAGAACTCCATCTTGTTGATGGTCAGATGCTTAACTTTAAAACATTAAAGTAGAACATGCTAACTTGGCTGGAAATGGTGTTCTCCATTCAGAGCATAAATCTTGGAATTATAATACATGAGTACTAATTGGGCATTATTATTAATTTGAGCCTTTTTTCAAACTGGAAAAGTGTATTTTACTTAATATATTGGAATAGAAACTGTGTAATAAAACAACAACTGAGCCATCCAATATCTAGCTTTGATTTTTTAAAAGATTCCGTTGTATTCTCTTACTGGTCATGCATTGGAGTGATCAGAGTTTTCTGGCTCCACCATTGTCATATCGCTACACCTCCTTGTGTAAGTAACAGCAATTTTTTGAAATTCTGCAGAAGCTCTGATTTAGCACACAAGAGTCAGTGCACCCATTCTTTCTCTCTACAGTCTACAGAGGCCTTGGAGTTCATGAAACGTGATCTAACAGAATTCACCCAGGTGGTCCAACATGATACAGCTTGCACCATTGCTGCTACTGCCAGTGTGGTCAAAGAAAAGTTGGCTGTAAGTTACTGAGATGTAGGGATGCATAGCAAGGGGGAAATACTTGTAGAGTTTATTTTCTTTTTTAAAAAAATGTATTAGATTTTTATTTTTAAATATACATCAATCTGAATACATGAACAGTGTGCCTCTGGGTATAGTTCATTTTGGTACAAACAGCCTTAATCATCATCGGGCCACTTGGTACCATGTCCAAGAATTTTCTTAATACATCAAGAAATTGCAGCTTCCTGCAACAACACCAGCAGAACTGCAAAAAACTGTGCTACTCGGAACATCGTACATCTTAAGGTACTTGGTTGATACCTAGGACTCTGGCAGCAACCCGTATCAACCATTAGCACCAGTCAATGGTATTTGTGATGCATTTTTGAATGTTCAGTTGACCGAGTTTCATGTTTAATGAATAACGTATATGATGATGATAATACTTGTTACATTAGTCAAACTTCTTAATCCTAGTATTGATATACATGTTTGTTTTAGTTATTCAATATTGCAATGTTCCATTTTAATGCCAATGATATTAAGCATACATAGTAATACCATCTTTCAACCTCTAATCTTTCTAATTATTATATTCTATTATATGAAAATTATATCTGCTAATAGCCCCATTTCTTATTTCTACTTCTATTCTAGCTTCTAGTCAGGCCACTATTACTAATCCTAGTGTTAATACACGTTTATATATTAAAACATAGTCCTTCGTCATTTGGTTGTTCAAAGTCACAATATGCCATTCAAGTACCAGTCATCTTATTGTTTAAACATACCTAATAATACCATCTTTCAACTTCTAATCTTTCCATCCAACTATTGCTTTATATAAAGGTGTGTATTCTTATTTCTACCTCTATTTCAGTTTTTAATCAGGCCATCGTTATATTAGAAAAAAAGAAAAAAATCCATCATCTCTTTCCCGTTTTAATACTTCAATTCTTATTCGTTTTTTGGCTTTCCTTCCATACTCCTCTCTTGGATCTTTGTCTCTATCAGCATCAGTGTCTTCACCATTCAGTCTAAATATTTCTTCCATCTCTATCCTCCTAAGCTGCCAGGTCCCAAGAGTGTCCACCCAAACCCCTATCTCCCTTTCAGAAGTATCTTCCAGATTATTCAAATCCATTTTTAAACTCTTAAATCTCTTTTCCCTTGCTTTATTTCATCAGTCATTATCTTTATCGTCTTCTCATCTTCTTGTTTTGTTTCCTGGTTTGTCTGTTTTATTTTTTCCTCTATCTATTCTTTCTACTGTCTCCTTTCTTTCCTGGACTCTTTGATCTTCATTCATTATCAGTTGTAGCATATTTTCTATTTTCCCATTTATGCCTTGCATTAGGTTCTTTATCTCTCTGTGATTCTTTGTCATAATACCCCTAATGCTTTGTAACATCAACATCATATCTCTAGAAATCTCACTCATTTCCCCCTGAGAGAGCATCTTGTCTTATTAAAATAAGTCCGGCTCTTACTCAAGTCCAAAAACAATATATTCAAGTCCAATGCTGCTCCTCAGAAAGTTCAATAATCATAATTTTTTACATCTCAGGATTATCAAGCAGTTCCATTTAAGTAGTCCAGGCAGCTTCATAGTCAAAGGTCACTTTACTTTACTTTACTTAAGAGTCTTCCTTATTCTCACAATCGAGTCACCAGTAGTCATAAAGTAGATAGTTATAGAACAGTAAATATCACACAAACCTCCAGATGAACGTTATTTATTTCTCATATCAGGAATTCCTAGACTTGTAGAGGTATGGTATATTTTCCATTCACCAGTAGATGATACTATCAACTTAGGTTTCAGCGTTGTTTTAAGTCTGATAAATTGATTAATCCAAATTTAGTTCAATTTATGGAAGCAAAGTCAGCTGTTCAAGTAAATTGAAGTAGATAGTTCCAGCATTTTATAATGCCTTTCCAAAACAATGCCTACCCAATTTAAAAATTCAATTTTCTATGGATTAATTAAAAGGTCCTTAGCTTTTCTCCCCTTGGTTCCTTTCTTTCGGGTCTAGGATTTTCTCTCTATGGTGGTTCGCCTCTTTAAGAAGTAGTTCTAAAAGTCTCTTTTCCTGGATTTTCTTCTTTCTTTCTTTTTCTTTTAAAGTTAGGGCCTAAATAAAAAAGGAATCTTCTCACCCAGCTCCAGTCACTGTTCATTTACACCACTCCTGCACATTCTTTTGTTGCCTCAGCTGTCCCAGATTCATGGCAGCCATGATGGCTGCCTCTTCTCATTGTGGATGAGAGGGAAGAAGCCCTGAGTGAAGCAGGAGAGTTGCTGCTCTCTGCGACCTGCAGGGCGCCCCTCTTTTCTTCACCACCCCTACAGGATGGCTTTAGCTCCTTTTGGAGCCCTCCAACAGGGAGAACTCGGCGTGGGGGCGGGAAGACTCGCTCCTCACCTCTGATCTCGCCGTGACGTCAGCCGGAAGTCCTTTTGTTTTAATACCAAGTAGACAGTATTCATTTGACGTATAACTTCATTCTTGGTTAAATTTTGTAGGATGTTACAGTCTCTGCTTCCTGTGGCTTAATCTTGTTTGTTTCATTATCTCTTTTTGTGTATGTAAAGACGGAAAACTCTTCGGGGGCAACAGAAAAAGTGAGAAAAGGACTCTCCAACTTCTTGGGTGTTATTTCAGACACATTTGCACCCTCGCCAGATAAGACCATTGACTGTGATGTCATAACCCTGATGGCAACTCCATCTGGGACCACAGAGTTGTATGACAGTGCCAAGGTACATTGCAGCCCCTCTGACCCTAAAATAGAGCTCTCCCCTCTACTGTGAATGCCTCTTGTTCATATAATTTTACCTGTCTGTTCTCTTCCAGGCTCGGCTCTATAGTCTTCAGTCTGACCCCGCCACTTATTGCAATGAACCTGACGGTAAGTGGAGAAGTAATCAGAGCAGGGAAGCTCAGAGTGGGGAATTACAGAGAATTAAGTCCTTCTGGAAAATAGGGAAGCCATCTACAAGATAATGACTGCAGTTCATATTGTGTTTTTAGTGTTCATAAAAGCAAACCTTTCAAGAGTACAAGTTGCTGTTACAAAAAACAAATCTTTATCTCTCGAGTCTACAACAGAAATATCAAGTAGATCCAGGGCAATAGATGGGAGGCTGGCAGGCAGGTGATATTATAATGGGGAGGCTGAGACTCATTCAGCCACAAGTGATCAAAGCATGTTTGGATGGCTACAAGCAAAGTTATTCATGGTAAAATTCTGAGAAATTTGTAAAAGAATCATTGCAAGTGAGATCCAAGTTACATTTTAAGTGGGTTTTGGGATTTTTTGCTATTTTTTTCCTCATTGCTTTCCCTTTGCCTGACTCCAGTGCCAATTCTCTGAATGGTTTCCTGGCTAGGAGATCGGAAAACCGCAGGAAATTGGCCAGGCTGGGAATGGCTGCGGGGCTCGCTTGACTGTGGGTGTTTGGCAAGACTTCATATTGCCTCTTCCATCACTTCCAAGCTGGAGGGCAGAGAGGGAAAATGTCCCACGTTCCCCACTTCTGTAGTGGGTAGTGGTGGTGTGTGAACATTGCTGTATAGCATTGAAAGTGGCAGTATATTGTCTTCTGTGGCAGGCCAAGCATGCTGGCGAATTTCTCGGTAAGGAAGACTAATGAATTAGGATTTTTTATTCTAGGAAATAAAAGATGGAGTATAATAATATGTTTGTTTGCATATGGTAATTATGGAATTCACAGTACATCTCGGTCTCCCATGCCGCCTCTTTCTAGTATGCTTCTTTAGAACCTTGATTTAATCCATCAGATTCTTCCTGTTATTTAAATCTATAGCTTCCCGAACAAAGAAGGGAGATCGGCTTTGAGAAGTCCTTGTCCTTTGATGAGGAGGTAGGGTTGTGGCCACAGATCCAGCTTTGTCAGTGCAGAAAATGAGATTTAGTTTTATGGGCTGAGGAGGCTTGTGTGATTGTGACTATTATCCTTGCTCATCTTGGCATAGCTGTAGTGGTTTGGTAGACATAGTATTTTCTCCTGCAGGACCACCTGAGCTATTTGAGGCCTGGCTTTTGCACTTCAGCTTAGAGGAGAAGAAAGGAGAGATATCAGAGTTGCTGGGAAACAGCCCATCCATCCGTTCCCTCTACTCCAAAATGGTAAGCTTGGCTCCTTGGGTTCTTCCGTCTTTTCTTCAAGCCAACACAGAGAGGTTTGTTGCTTGAAAATATCTTTGGCATTATATGTTCCTTTAACTTGTTTAGCAGGTTAGCGTGTGATATGGAGGCTTTGGTCTCTGCAGAATATGCTGGAAAGCACTGGAATTTTTCTTGCCAAGAAGCAGCAAATTGAGGGAGCAAACTTTCTTTTCATCTTCTGGGTTTTGCTCTTAGAATTACTGGAACGGCTTATTTATATGCAATCCTTTTTGTGCCCTTTGTTCACTCATGGGTCATCCTTGGAGGAATGGTTAATGCACATCCATAAAGGCGGGGTTGTAAATGTGGCTCTTTTGCATCTTGGGTGAAACAAAGGCAATAACGGGTTTAGGAAAGTTTACGCTTTTCCCCCCTCTGATGGCCTTAGGTGCCTGTGGCCGTCTCCCACTCAGAATTCTGGCAGCGGTACTTCTATAAAGTGCACCAGTTGGAGCAGGTAAGTTTGCAGAAAAAGCAGGACTTTGCCCAGGGAGAATGGGTTTTGCCCGGAAGCTGCGGTTTTATGCGTGCTTGCTCGCTCCCTTGCGCGCTTCCTTGCTCTCTGTCCCCATCTGGCAGCAGAGTCAGTCGGAGCGTTGTTGACGGTTGTGTACATATTCTATCATCCTAGGAGGAGCTCCGAAGAGAGGCTCTGAAGCAGCGGGCAGACCAGAGTGTTCACTCAGAAGACCCAGGATGGGAGGAGGAGGAGGAAGGTAAGGGAGCCCTAAACACTGACCATTCACTGGAAGGGCCTGGTTCTTTCAGGACTCCTACAAGGCGGCAGTTCAGTTCCTTGCCTGCAAGAAGGTCTGCCCCATTCAGAGCTGCCCCTGATGACTTCTCTGCAGATCAAAGACATGGAAGGATAGAATACAAAGGGGGTGGGGGTGGGGGTGGGGTGGGGATTGAAGTTGGCATCAGCAGAGAAAAGCCAGATAAGGTATTTAGGATACAGCCTGCAAAGGGTGGCCCTCCAAAGCCAAGAAAAGGGAATAGGCCCCCAGTGGCAATAGAGTCATTCGAATGCCTAAGCAACCAGGAAGAGGGAGGAAATATCTGCCTCAGAGAAGTTCTTGTTCTGGGGGCTGCAAAGTATAGATGGATCTTCTAGGCAACTGACCATCTGTCTCTTTAGGGGCACTGTGAGCCTCTCATTATGCCACCAAAGTGAGCAGAGCTAACCTTTTGAACCCATTTGAGGACAGGCAGTGGGATTGGAAAGTAAAGAATTTTTCTCCCATAAAATTCCCCCTTTCCATACCAAAATTTGGGGGGTGGGGGCGGGGGGGCATGGAGAGGGTACTTACTCTGCTAGCTGCGCAACCCTCCTTTTTGGGTTCTCAAGCAGCATCGATGTTAATAGTGTCCAAAAAAGGTATCCAGCAATTGACAGAGTAATGACGAAAGCCTGGTTTGCAAATTATATGTAGGCATATGTTGGCTCTTGACTTCATGAAATGTGTGAATCTCTTGTGGAGAGGCTTAAATATAGTGTTGATTCCTGATAATTGCCTGAACTAGTTCCTGCAATTTTCTTATCAAGATTTTATTTTGAATTGCCTTCTTAGGACTGAGATAGAATGAATGCGCCAAGGATTGTCCCGATTGGCTTCATGCCCTGAGGCTGCCTCGTAGATGCTCACTACCCCTGACTGGCTCACAATCTGAATCTCCATTAGCTGCTGTTAGCTATGTTTTACACCGGTGTAGCTTGTTCAATACACCCATTTTATAAATCTTGGCATTATGTCTAAATGAAGCCAAAACTCTGGGTAGAATCAAGGAAAATAGTACATTCACCTTGTGGTTTCAATTATAAATGCAGGCAAATTTGGAAGCAGGGAGAAGGAATTCCTTTCATTGCTTGTCATGCCTCCAAGAAGTGCCTGCTCAGCCTCTAAATGTAGCATTGCCCTATGGTTGGAAGCCGCAAGAGAAAAGATCACGAGGGCAGAGTCTGGGAAATACTAGTGTCAGCCTTCTTGCTTGGAATTAATGTATAAAATTAAAGGTGCTTTGACTTTTGGAAGGGATTTAAGATCAGGAGCTAGGGGCAGAGAAAGAAAAATTCTTATTTTATGTTAGTATGTCCATGGAGGATGATGCTATCATTGGAGCATCATCTTGGTAGCCCTGGCCTTCACGTAGTGACTGTTTTAAATTACAACGGCACTGAAAAATGACTTATGACTGGTATTCGTACTTATGATTGTCACAACATCCCCATAGTTATGTGATGAGAATTTAGCAACTGGCATGTATTTATAATAGTTACTGTGTCCTGGGGTCACATGATGGTCATTTGCAATCTTCTAATAATTGAAGTCTGGGGGAAGCTCGATTCATTTAACGACAGCATGATTCACTTAATATCAGCAGTCATTCCCTTACCTGTGGCAAATACGTTGTAAAATCGAGCACAACTAACTTCACCACCACCTTACTTAACAAAGGAAATTCCGGTTCCAGTTTGGTTTGTAAATTGAGGATTACCTATGTTTATTTACCTCATTTTGTTTTCCTGACATTGTTTCCTATGTTTCTTCTCGACACAGAGGAATTTCTTGGATCCTTTTCCTCCTCCTCACAAGCTGTAATCCAGGCAGAGTCTTCCCAGCCTGCACTGCCGGCTTCCCCTGTCTTGGCAGCAGAAGCCATTCCGACCCTGGAGGCCTCAGTGGAGATGTGGGCCACGCTGAGCCCCACCCCAGCAGAGGCGACCCCCTCAGAAAGCAGCGAGAGCGTCTCCCTGGTGACTCAGATCACAAACCCCACCGCTGGGCCTGCCTCCCCCTTACAGACTGGAGCCCCACTTGCAGGAACTGGGGATGATTCCCTGAAGCTGCAGGAAGCTTGCAGAGATGAACAGGGAAGCTCCTTGGCTAAAGCAGGGAAGCCTGCACAGCCTTCTCCGCCTCCACCGGAGGCCAAGGCCTCTTCAGAGCAGCCCAAGGAGCGTGCAGAAAGCAAGTCCGGCAACAGGACAGAGACTCTGCGAGAGGACGCCCCTCTGGACTTGCGACTCTTCGAGCTCAATTCGGACAGTGGGAAGTCCACACCGTCCAATAACGGGAAGAAAGGTGAGGGGCTGGAAACCTTCCACTTTTTCTAATAGTCTCTTCTATATATATAAAAGAGGCCCCGATATATATCTAGGTGGTTTTCAACCTACGACCGTGATGGAACCTGCCCATCTCAGTTGTAAGTCATGATGGTCATAAAGTGGATCACCTACATGACGGACCCAATTTTATAACCTTTTCTTGTGGTCATTAAGTGAATGCCATGGTCCTTAAGCAAATCGACTGGTGGCCTCCAGGGGGAGAGCCTTCTCTGTGGGAGCACCCACCATCTGGAACGAGCTGCCCTCGGAGATACGGATAATCCCGGATCTTTGTGCTTTCCACCGTGCCCTCAAAACATTTCTATTCAAGCAGGCCGGCCTGACCTAACCTCGTTTAAAACTACGTTTAAATTTTTAAATTTTGAATCTGCCCTATAAATTTGAGATGTTTAATTTAATTCTATTTCCGAACTAAACCATTTATTTGTATTTTTAATTGGTTTTTGAACATCTGTATCACATATAGTCGTTTTTTAATAACTGTTCACCGCCCTGAGTCCTTCGGGAGTAGGGCAGTATATAAATCTAATCAATCAATCAATCAATCAATCAATCAATCAATCAACAGTTTGCTATGGCCAGTTTTGCCGAAAACCAGAAGTAAAAGCTGTGGTAAAGTCTTGTCATACACCCATGTAATCTTGGGTGTTCCCAGTGGTGGGGGGAGCACTCAGGGCCTGAGACCGGAGAAAAAACAGACTGCCAAGAGGGCAAGAAGGGATGTTTATATAGAGAAATGACAGCTGGAATTGTTTCAGTGCAAGGTCCTTTTCAAGCTTTGAGGATTCTGGCAAAATAGCCAGGCTGCTACATTTAAGAAGGCTACTTGTAAGGTAGTTTTCATGAAGTTGGCATCCACTAATTGTTGCATGCAATGGTTCAGTGGCTGCTTGCTGAAGGTTCATTGTTAGATTTCAAAAACCTGCACCTTGGTGGCGCAGTGGTTAGAGTGCAGTACTACAGGCTATTTCTGCTGCCTGCCAGCTGCCTGCAATTTGGCAGTTCAAATCTCACCAGGCTCAAGGTTGACTCAGCCTTCCATCCTTCAGAGGTGGATAAAAATGAGGACCCAGATTGTTGGGGGAAAATAAGCTAACTCTAAACAGCTTAGAGAGGGCTGCAAAGCACTGTAAAGCAGTATATAATTCTAAGTGCTATTGCTATTGCTATTTTGCAGCGGAGCATATGTGGTGTTTTCTTTCCTGTTTCAGGCTCGAGCACAGATATAAGTGAGGACTGGGAAAAGGACTTTGACCTGGACATGACAGAAGAAGAGGTTCAGCTGGCCCTTGCCAAAGTAGACATCTCTGCGGCAGAGGTAAGCGCTTGGGGATAGTCTGATGCAGTTGAGGAAGTAACGGGGAGCTTGCATACTACCTTCTGTTTGCTGGACCTTCGTTGAGTGGAACAAAATCCATTTGACATGTGCCTTTCTTAAAATCTCATTAAAGGACATTTGGCTAGCATGGGCAACTCTTCCCCACTTTGGCCTGTTAATTTGAGGGTTTAGTTACAGTCATGGCCGTAAATGTTGGCACCCCTGAAATTTTTCCAGAAAATGAAGTATTTCTCACAGAAAAGTATTGCAGTAACACATGTTTTGCTATACACATTTTTATTCCCTTTGTGTATATTGGAACAAAACCAAAAAAGGGAGGAAAAAAAGCAAATTGGACATAATGTCACACAAAACTCCAAAAATGGTCTGGACAAAATCATTGGCACCCTTTCAAAATTGAGGATAAATAAGATTGTTTCAAGCATGTGATGCTCCTTTAAACTCACCTGGGGCAAGTAACAGGTGTGGGCAATATAAAACTCACACCTGAAAGCAGATAAAAAGGAGAGAAGTTCACTTAGTCTTTTCATTGAGTGTCTGTGTGTGCCACACTAAGCATGGACAACAGAAAGAGGAGAAGAGAACTGTCTGAGGACTCGAGAACCAAAATTGTGGAAAAATATCACCAATCTCAAGGTTACAAGTCCATCTCCAGAGATCTAGATTTGCCTTTGTCCACAGTGTGCAACATTATCAAGAAGTTTGCAACCCATGGCACTGTAGCTAATCTCCCTGGGCGTGGACAGAAGAGAAAAATTGATGAAAGGTGCCAACGCAGGATAGTCCGGATGGTGGATAAGCAGCCCCAAATAAGTTCCAAAGCAATTCAAGCTGTCCTGCAGGCTCAGGGAGCATCAGTGTCAGCGCGAACTATCTGTCGACATTTAAATGAAATGAAACGCAATGGCAGGAGACCCAGGAGGACCCCACTGATGACACAGAGACATAAAAAAGCAAGACTACAGTTTGCCAACATGTACTTGAGTAAGCCAAAATCCTTCTGGGCAAACGTCTTGTGGACAGATGAGACCAAGATAAGAGCTTTTTGGTAAAGCACATCATTCTACTGTTTACCGCAAACAGAATGAGGCCTACAAAGAAAAGAACACAGTACCTACAGTGAAATATGGTGGAGGTTCACTGATGTTTTGGGGTTGTTTTGCTGCCTCTGGCACTGGGTGCCTTGAATGTGTGCAAGGCATCATGAAATCTGAGGAGTACCAACGGATTTTGGGTCGCACTGTAGAGCCCAGTGTCAGAAAGCTGGGTTTGCATCGGAGATCTTGGGTCATCCAGCAGGACAATGACCCCAAACATATGTCAAAAAGCACCCAGAAATGGATGGCAACAAAGCGCTGGAGAGTTCTGAAGTGGCCAGCAATGAGTCCAGATCTCAATCCCATTGAACACCTGTGGAGAGATCTTAAAATTGCTGTTCGGAAGAGGCACCCTTCCAATAAGAGAGACCTGGAGCAGTTTGCAAAGGAAGAGTGGTCCAAAATTCCGGGTGAGAGCTGTAAGAAGCTTATTGATGGTTATCGGAAGCGACTGATTTCAGTTATTTATTCTAAAGGGTGTGCAACCAAATATTAAGTAAAGGGTGCCAATGATTTTGTCCAGCCCATTTTTGGAGTTTTGTGTGACATTATGTCCAATTTGCTTTTTTCCCTCCCTTTTTTGGTTTTGTTCCAATACACACAAAGGGAACAAACGTGTATAGCAAAACGTGTTACTGCAATACTTTTCTGTGAGAAATACTTCATTTTTTGGAAAAATTTCAGGGGTGCCAACATTTACGGCCATGACTGTATATGTAGGATGGCAAAAAGCAGCAGCATTTGGTCAGCTTCCCATTTTTCTGATAAGGAACTGAAGTCGGGAGTGTGTCAGATGACTCTACTCTCAGACATGCAAGAGAAATGGACGTTGAATACCGACTGTCCATACTTTCTCTAGAGTCTTGTCCCCATTGATTATCTGACCGTCCATAAGGATTGCAGCCTTAAAAGGATGTTCAAAAGAGATTTTGGGGGGTTCCCACATGTTTCTGTTAACAAGGGACTGGAAATTTGTTAAGTTGAATATGTTATTTTGATAAATCACTATTTCTGAAACTTTGCAAGAACACTTTAAGATGTATTCCAGAATTCCCCAACCAATAATTATTTTTATAAAGGAAAGCAGCCATGTGTTAAAGCAGCTCTCGGAATTTGCTTCTGGCCACCAAGAACCAGTGCTAGCCAAAATTAGAGCTACGTATTTCAAAATCCTAAACAGTCCCATCCACCTGCCTCTTTCTTCCTCCCCCCTCTTTTAATTAGTACATGGTAATTCAACTATATTGGCTGATTCAGGCTGAGGAGTAGATGGCTTTTCCCCTCTGTCAGGCCGGTATTACAGAAACACTGGTGGTCTAGAAACGCTAATGCCAGGTGGGAAAAGAAGCTCCTCCCTCAAGAAAAGCACTGGTACTCAAGAGCCCTGGTGGCACAGCAGACTAAAGCACCATTATTAACATAAACTGCCTGCAATTACTGCAAGTTCAAATCTCACCAGGCTCAAGGTTGACTCAGACTTCCATCCTTTCAAAGGTAGATAAAATGAGGACCCAGATTGTGGGGGCAATAAGCTGACTTTGTATAAATATATACAAAAGTATGAAGGCTACCGCCCTGAGTCTCCAGAGAAGGGCGGCATATAAATCAATTTTTTTTAAAAAAGCACATCAGCAGGGATGGAGCTCTGGGCTAGCAGTTCATTGCTTGACTTATCGCTAGTTGGATTTGCAAGCATGATTAAATTAAAAAAAGAAAATAGAAACTTCACTTCAGCATTGGCCTTGAGCTCCTATTTGGTTTGTTTTTCTATGTACCGTATATACTTGCGTATAAGCCGAGTTTTTCAGCCCGTTTTTCAGGCTGAAAAACGCCCCCTCGGCTTATACGCAGGTCACGAAAAAAATGACTTGTTCCCTGCAAGCTAGGAAACAGCGGGAGAACAGGGTTTGCTTACCCCGCCCACTCCCAATCTATTGGGACTGCCTCCTGAGTTCCAGCTGATGGCTAGAGGAGAAAAAAAAACTTTAAATTCTTGCTGGGGGCTTCAAAGGCCCCCCCTACAGCTGATCAGGGTTAAAAGAAAACAAATGAGAAGTTCTGTGCCGGCTGCAAAAAGGTGCCTGCTGCAAAGAGCACATTTTTTTTTCTCCTGCTGAAACCAAAAGCGAAACTAAAACAGCTTGTTGGCTTTGCTGTTTGCTAAGGCAGATTTGATTTCTTTTTCCTCATCAAAAAAAGGTTGGTGCAAACAATGGGAAATTTATGGCAAATGGCAAAAGAGGGGAGTTCAAGATTTTAAAACACAAAAGAAAAAAAAGCTCTATTTAAATAGGGAATTGTAATAATTGAGATATTATTAATTGTATATTGTGTTGAAAACAGAAATGGTTAAGTTGTGGTTTGGAAGAATATTGGGGGAAATTATTTGGTTTATTATTATTGGTAAATATAATTAATTGATTTGTAAGAAATTGGATTGCATGGAAATAATTGGAATATTCAATATTCAAAGAAAATACATTGTATGTTTGTATGTGTGTTTCTAATTATTGCTATTTATTCATATTTGTTCTCTTTTATTCTTTAAAGTTTAACAATTCATTCTTTATCTTGATATCTTTATATGTGTTTGGGGTTGGTTTTCTTCCCTTTCATCTTTTTTATTGTACAGCAATCTTTCTCCTCAAACCTACCACCTCTTTTCTTTCCTTCTTACTTTCTCTTCCCCCGTTCTTCTCCTCCCTACTTCCTCTTCCTTTCTTCTTCTCCTCCTCTCTTCCTCCCTCTCCTTTTATGCACATGGACTACTCAGAGGGCTGAAAAAGTTATTTTTGACTGGTCCTTGCACTTGTGACCAGTCCTTGAACTTACGACTGTCCTCACATTTTACGTTTTGGCCCTATCTTGTCACCATGGTGAAGAGAAGCAGTTGTGAAATGAGTGACACCGTTTTTAAGAATGCTACAATGGGCATAAATGATGACCAGTCATAAGTGCGAAAACCGGTCAAAAGTGCGAGGACCTGTCAGAAATCACTTTTTTCAGCCCTTTGAGTAGTCCTTTTGTGCACATGGACTACTCAGAGGGCTGAAAAAGTTATTTTTGACTGGTCCTCACACTTGTGACCAGTCCTCGAACTTCTGCCTGGTCCTCACACTTATGACCATCCTCACATTTATGCCCATTGTAGCATTCTTAAAAACGGTGTCACTCATTTCACAACTGCTTCTCTTCACCATGGTGACAAGATAGGGCCAAAACGTAAAATGTGAGGACAGTCGTAAGTTCGAGGACTGGTCACAAGTGCGAGGACCAGTCAAAAATTACTTTTTCAGCCCTCTGAGTAGTCCATATGCACAAAAGGACTACCCAGAGGGCTGAAAAAAGTGATTTCTGACAGGTCCTCGCACTTTTGACCAGTCTTTTTTTATTTTGAAATTTACCAGTAGCCGCTGCATTTTCCACCCCCGGCTTATACGCGAGTCAACAAGTTTTCCCAGTTTTGGGGGGTAAAATTGGGGGGGTCGGCTTATATGCGGGTCGGCTTATACACGAGTATAAACGGTACATATGGCATGCATAAACACACAAAAGGAAGCTCAATACAGATGGGAAAGAGTTTCGGATGAATGTGTGTATCTGTTCATCTAAACGTTTTTTCCATTCATATTGAGCTGCCTTTTATATTGAAATATATGCTCCTAGTAAACATTCTGATTGGGAAAATAATATCTTGAGCAGGTACATCAGTGAAGGTAAGTATGGGCAAGATAAAATTACAATCTTTGTTTAAAAATACCTTGCTTGGATGTTAAGTTGGCCAACCAATTTAACAGCTAAAATGCTTTAAATGATGATCCATTCTGGTACATTGTGGAATTCCTGCCAGGGTTTCCACTCAATCTTTTTGTAACCTCTTTCCTAAAATGACATCTTTGTCGAACACTGTCTGTCTCTTTCTCTCTCCTGTTTGCAGATGGAAGACGAAGAATGGGAGGACTGGGAATAACAAAGGCCTTTGTTCTCCATGGGCTCCTTGGACTCAGCCTTGCCCTTCCCCCCTGCACCCGCATCATCCAGTGTGAATTAAATCACAGACCAACTGGTTCCTTTCTCTCCTGTAAAAGTGTTTTGGGCTGGCTGCACCTCATCTCTGCGCAAGTCCTCTTCAGGAACTTGGGCTAGAACCCTTGCTCAGATCTTGATGGTAGCTAAGTTGTACAGAGGGACTGAAGAGCAACGGCGCAATGGGTGTGTGCGCCGGAGGCCTCTTTCAGAGAGTCCCCCTCCCCAAGCAGAATGGATTTGATTTCATTCTCTTGGCATTTTAGAGTGGATTTATATGGGATGGGGTGAATTATCCCTGTTTGAGTGATCTTCAGAAATAATTAGTATTATTCTACCTATCTCTTTTCAGTCTGATAGCTTGCTAACTATGCCATGTTGTGTGTCTTGAAACCCACACAACTTCTAAGCATTTGAAGGATCAAATCTCTTCGCTTACCCTGTGTGAACTCCAATCTTAAGAAGAAACTCTGTGAGGCATTTGTGGCTCCTACAGATCTCCCCAAGACTCATAGTGCCCGGTTTGGAATTAACTTTTGCATAAATGAACCCATCTCTCTTCTCCTACCCCCAAATGTAAGATGGTCCATTTTTCCTGGGAAGTTAAGCACTTTTTACAAATGGAATTATTGTTCCGAGGCCATTATATAATCCCATGGAGTATCTTGCATAAGTTCCAGTTATGGAAGGGGAAAGAGGCACAGAGGGCATTCCTCCTGGATTGTCACAATCATGGCTAAGATCTCTTTGCAAGGGGGATATCCAGTGGGGGATAGTACATCCCTTGAGCTAGTGCTCTACAGTGTTGCTTGGACTCAAGTATCCCCTCATTAGGAAGAGGCACCCTGGATCTTCCTGGAAGCATCTTCATTTGCCAAAGCTTCATAACTGTCTTCCCCTTGCATTGATGCTGTTGGGAGCATCTGTATATCCTCTTCCATAGATAGAAATCCTTGGGAAGCAACGTGCTTGTGTTGAGAGTTTTGGTTGTTCTCCACCCTTGTCAAAGATGCTTCCTTATCTACGTGTTCTCTAAATAATAATCTGTACAGCCATCTTCTCTCTTTTTTTTAGGGAAAACGGGGGGCAGAGTGGTGCTCCCCCCTTTTGATCTGCTTCAGATTTAGCTATTGCTGCCTTGCAATGGAGTCTGACTATAATTAAGTCTCACTTTAGAACTCATCATGCTTTTTTTAAAGAAAGGGTCCAAACGGCAGATTTATCTTCTTGGGATACAATATACCAATAGGTGTTCCTCAACACACCCAACTGAATTTGAATGGAACCAGTGCCAGCTTGCTCATTGAAGTGGGCAAAGATCTCTGCTTTCACTCATTTGGGATGGATTCAGACTGGAGTCATCCAGTCTCCTTGTCCCAATGCATCTGCATGACAGCAGCAGCCAGTAACTGACAGCTACTCTGACTGTGTCCAGACCACACCTTTCCCTCCCGCAGTGCAACGTTCAAATGGGTTCCCAAAGGGCCAGAGAGGAAGGAAAGAGTTGTTGCTGCTCTTCTCTTTCCTCTTTCTTGTTATAAGCAGCAGCTAAGAGGAAACCCCTTGAGGTGGTGACAGCATGTGCAGGATCGAGAAAGGGAACATGGTGTCTGTGGATGCTGTTTGGTCTCAGAGTCACTGAGGAGTTTCTGATAAGATAAAAGACTGGCTTTCAGGGCTCCCTGTGCCACCAGATCACAAAAGCCAATATGTGTCTGAAAGACAATTGACTTAGGAGTCAGCCCTGAAACTAGAAGACATTAAAGAGGAGGAAAGATTTCCAAGTTGGTCATCCATGGGAAATGTGAGCAAGGATGTGATTCAGCCAGTGGAAGGCAGCTTACTCTGCATGCAGATGGCCATTTGAAATTGAAGGAGCGTGGATAGATGTATGGCGATCCATGAACATGGCTTAGTCTGAAGAGCTTCCAGCCGCTCTGATTTAAAATGACAGCTGGGACTTTGCTCCATGGCAAACCAAATGAAAGCTTGCAGTTCTGGAATAATTTAGTGCTTAAAAAAAACAAAGATATTTGCATTGTACACATTCCATCACACTCCTGAGAAAGCTGCTCTTTGGATATATCAAACTAAGTTTCTGGATCGGGAGAATATAGGGTAGCCTTAGAGCAGCATTTTTCCACCTTCTGGGATCTGTGGGCTGGCTTTGATGACAGGCACCTCGAGATGCTTTGCCATCAACAGGGAGGGGTTCCCATTTGTTGCAAATTGCTAAAGTTGAGAAACTGCTCTGGGGTCTAATATTGGTGCTGGGAGACAACTGAGGGCTCTGGTTTCATCATAATTATTTTCTTTTTCTTGGTTGTGTGCAATATTATCTCATTTTTAAATTATATGGCATCTCCCTGGACTGTTTTCTAGCTGGGGTGAACAAGTGACTCTAACAGCTGTTAGTTTTGTAATTACGACTTTCTCCTCACATTTTACAGATTTGCCATTAATGGCAATTAAAGAAGTTCTACAGAAATGACCATATTGGTTTTGTGATTCTTTTCTTTTCATCCTCTGTAAGTTTTCAAGCAAATATCTCGGATGGCCTAGGCCAGTGATGGCTAACCTTTTTGCTGTCGTGTGCCAAAAGTGGGGATCATGGGGGGTTGTGCATACGTGTGCCCATACCCATAATTCAATGTGCCCCACCCCCTGCACATGCGCGCGTGACCCCCCCCGCACTACCCCCACTTTTGGCACGTGATGGCACAGTGGGCCCGGTAGGCCTGTTTTCTGCCCTCCCCGGGCTCCAGAGGCTTTCTTGGAGCCTGGGGAGGGTGAAAATAGCCTTCCCTCCCCCACCTGGGAGGGCCTCCAGAGGCCGGAAACAGCCCATTTCCCGACTTCAGGTGGGCCTGGAAGGCCCAAAAATTAGCTGGCCGGCCCGCATAGGCACGCTGGAGCTGAGTAGGGCAACGCTCGCGTGCCCACAGATATGGCTCCGTGTGCCACCTGTGGCACCCGTGCCATAGGTTCGCCATCACGGGCCTAGGCCTTATTCTGTGCCAGATACAATGAGGGCAAGGAGCATTGCTAGAATGGAACTTGGCAGCGCCAAAGGATTTGATTGATAGACACACTTCCTGATCAGCCAGCCAGAAGGCCAAGGCAGGGGGTGGTGAAGAGGCTCAGCCCCTCCAACCTGCCTTGTCAAGTTCATAAAGTGAAAGGAGTGTCAGACACAGCTCTCTTCCAAAGCCAGCCGGACCATTGGCTTTGCTGACGGAAGGGGATGACATTGTGGGACCAAACCTCTAATAGGTGCTACAATGGAAAACATTACTTTTCAGGAACCTTGCTAGTATTTGAGAGCTCTCCCAATAGATTTGCTAGCTAAGGGAGCTCAAAATAATTAGAATTCAAACCATTTTGAATTTGAAATGCCCCGTTTTGAGTGAGTTACTCTGGGAAACGGGTTCTTTTGTTAATTTGAGAGAGGGTGTCTCAACCTCTAGAGTCCTTCGCTCTTGAAACAACAGTTTGATCTGTTCCCCAAGTCTTCAAGATGGCCTGGTTTGCACTTAAAGTGGGGTTTCCAGGTTGATTCTTTTGTACCACAAAACAAATCCTGGAGAGGCCATCACTTGTTGGAACCCATATTTTGTACAGCTGAACTCCCAGTTCAGTTCCCATCAGTCCCCAGGTTCTTTATTTCTGTCTTGGGGGCTCAGAAAAGCTTTGCCTCCTACCACATCCTCCTCACTTATTCCTCCCAAGATATGTGGAAACTTTGGCTAGGAATTCTGAGATTTGTTATTTTGACCTATCCTGAAGGCACCGGGTTGGGAACGTGTTCTAGCAGCTCATTTGGATTACAATTCTGGTTGGATTAATAAATTGGCTTGGTGCATGATGGCATCTCCTTCCCTTTTCCAATTGGAATATTCTGGAGACCAATGGGTGGCATGCTATTGAAGAACAGTCAGGGAGAGGATCTACAGTCTTGGAATCCTATGGGAGGTTTCTTAGGTTTAACATTTCAAAGTGATTCTGTGTGTTTGAGAAAGAAATTTCAGCAAGGGTTAGGATTAGACACCTTCACTCTATTTTTCTTGGCCTTCTAACTTATTTGTAACCACCTTTGCAGGCATCTTTGAATAAGGGAATGCAGTTCCTGATGAGAAGGGAATATTTAAAATGCCTCCCTTCTTGGTGGATTAAGGATAGACTAGAAACTGAACATAACGTTAAAATATATGTGAGCATTTTGGATAAGCCTGTCCCCTTTTATTTGGGGAGAATTTTGACATGGTCCTGTCCTCAGGAACTTGCTAACCATGGGTGCCAACTCACTTCTTCGATGGAAGGCCTCAGGATCATGTCTGGTTCCAGGAGGCTTTTGAGAAGGTCCTGGCATTCCTCGGAGATCCCCAAGTGGCCGGGGATGGACACCCCTTTCTGTTGATGGCAAAGCATCTTGGGAATGTCCGTGTCGTCAAAGGGCAGGTTGGCACAAAGCATGACGTAGAGGACCACACCCATGCTCCACACGTCACCTTTCCTGCTGTCATGGGGCACCCCCTGCAGCACCTCAGGGGCCGCGTAGGCTGTGCTGCCGCAGAAGGTCTGGCTCAGCTCCTTGCGATTCTTGGGGAGCAACTTGGCAAATCCAAAGTCTGTCAGTTTCAGGTTGAGCCCCTGCAGGAGGGCATTTTCACACTTGAGGTCACGATGCGCCACCCCACAGCTGTGGCAATAGCGGATGGCTTCTACCAGCTGACGGAAGAGCACTTTGGCCCGGCTCTCGGGCAGAGGTCCTCCTTGCAGGACGCAGTCGAAGACATCGCCATTCTCTGCCAGTTCCATCACCAGGTAGATTTTTCCATCTGTGGACTCCAGCATTTCATACACCCGGATGATGTTCTTGTGGTCTAGGCGCTTGACAATCTGGAGCTCTCGAGGCAGGAATCTCTCGATAAACTCTGGGGAGGCAAAAGACAGAGTTGGCCTAAGAACAAGAAGTCTGAAGATCATAGCTAATGAAAGATGAACATTATGTTGCTTGTAATGTTCCTGGATCCCAATGTCATAATTTCCCTTGAGAGGGAGAATGGGGTTTTTCTGATGATGCTGGAAACATTTTTCTCATGTTGATTCAACCTGGACCTGAATCCTTGTGCTTTTTTCCATGCTTCTCTTAACTGTACAGAATTATAAATGACTAAAATTATAACATAGCATCCCAGTGCTGTTCAGCTAAAGCACCCAGTCAGGTCTGTAGGGAGAGTGCATTTAGGGAACAGAGGTTCTCAAACTTTGCAATGCTGTGAGCCCTGAAATGAAATTGCATGGCTCCCTTCAATAAAACAAATTATTTCACCGAGCTTAGATTGTGCAAGAAATAAACATACACGTTGATTAATGATTTTTTAATCTATCACGAAGGCTTTCAAACTTTGTGATACCCAACTCCTCGTGGGACTTTCTCAGGTAAAACAGAGCATGCCTTGACATTTGCTCCTACTCTGCAAGACCGGTTTAAAAATACCCCCTCCTGAGCCCCCCCCGCCCCCGTTAATGATCCCAGGAATGGGTGGAAGAAAATAGTTCTGTATCTTAAACCTCAATGCAGCCTCAAATGAATAAAATTTTTTGCATAGATTATTGGGAGAAAGTATCCCTGATTTATAGATCATTATGTTAGGTGAACTCAAAAAACAACAATTGGCTAGCTAAACCATCATTGTGCTAACCATGGTAAATCTGAATAAGTAACAACTGCAGTGAAGGTTATACAGCAGTTGACTTTGAATTTGTGTAAAAGCTCAAGAAGAGGCTGGGGCCAGCCCCAAAATCCATTGGATTAAATATAGTTTGAATGTACAGCAATTGAAATAATGAAAGGGTTATCAGCTGTATTTCATCCCATTATATGTCTGAAAGTTTCAGATGGGGGGGGGGACTTGTAAAACCTGCAAATTATCATGGTCAAAGGCCATTAGTAGGCAGGGCAGTCAGCCTCCTTTGGGACAAGAGTTTATAAGGCTATGGTTGTCATTCAAGGCTTTCTGCCTGACTGGAGACGGGCCTTCAAAGATGAAATCTCAAAAGGGTTCTCCAGCCCTTTTGGTTGGAATGTTGAAGTTTAGAATTTGACCTGGAATGTCAGAGGTTAAAGGGCTAATTTAAGGTGAACCAATACCTCTTGGTATTTCCCTGGACCTGTACATGGTTGCTAGTTTAGAATATAGAAAAAAGGGTTGGAAGGGACCTTAGAGGTCATCTAGTCCAACCCCCTGCTTGAGCAGGAGACCCTATACCCATGATGGCGAACCTATGGCACGGGTGCCACAGGTGGCACGTGGAGCCATATCGGTGGGCACACGAGCTCAGCTCCGACATGCATGCGTGCGCCAGCCAGCTGATTTTCGGGCCTTCTGGGCCTACCAGAAGTCAGGAAACACACTGTTTCCGGCCTCCGGAGGGCCTCTGGGGAGGGTGGGGAAGGCCGTTTTTGCCCTCCCCAGGCTCCTAGAAAGGCTCTGGAGCCTGGAGAGAGCAAAAAAGCGGGCCTACCGGGCCCACCAGGCCATCACATGCCAAAAGTGGGGGGAGCACAGGGGGGCAGGGCGCATAGAATTATGGATGTGGGCATGCGGGCATGTGACCCCACCGCGCTCCCCCCACTTTTGGCACACGATGGCAAAAAGGTTAGCCATCACTGCCCTATACCATTCTGGACAAATGGCTGTCCAATCTCTTCTTGAAAACCTCCAGTGAAGGAGCATCCACAACTCCAGGAAGCAAGCTATTCCATTAATTAATTGTTTTCACTGTCAGATAATTTCTCCGTAATTCTAGGTTGGATCTCTCTTTAAAAATCTTCCATCCATTCCTTCATGTCTTGCTTTCAGTGCTTTGGAGAATAGGGTGACCCCGTCTTCTCAGTGACAGTCCCTCAAGTATTGGAAGACTGCTATCCTGTCACCCCTAGTCTTTCTCTTCATTAGACTAAACTTACGTAGCTCCCTCAACCATTCATTGTGTTCTTTAGTCTCACCTCTAGATCCTTTATAATCTTTGTTGCTCTTTGCACTCTTTCTAGAGTCTTAGCAACTTTCTGTATTGTGTGACCAGAACTGGACGCAGTATTCTAAGTGTGGTCTTAACTAAAGCAGTATAAAGCAGTACTAATACTTCTTGTGATCTTGATACCATCCCTCTGTTGATGCATCCTAAGATGGCATTGGCTTTTTTGGCAGTTGCAGTACACACTGCTGGCTCATATTTACTGTAAGTGGTTGTTTACTAGGACACCTAGGATCCTTTCACAGTTACTGTTGTTGAGCCAGGTACCACCTATTCTATACCCGAGCATTTGTTTTTTCATGCCTAAGTGTAAGACCTTACTTTTCTCACCACTGAATTGCATTTTCTTGGAGAGGACCAAATGTTCAAGTCTGTCAAGATCCTTCCGCATTTTGAATCTATCCTCCAAAGTGTTGTCTATTCCCCCAGCTTGATGTCATCTGCAAATTTCCCTTCTAGTACTGGGATTAAGACAGTGGTGAAATTTCGGGAGAACTGGTAGCGCCAGTGGCGGGAGGCTCTGCCCACCCACCCAGACCACATCCCGTTTTTGACCTCTGTGCATGCGCAGAAGACTCTACGCATGCATGGAGCAGGCGTGCATGCTCACATTTGTGAACCAGTAGCAAAGGTAAGTGGATTTCACCCTTGGCTTAAGACCGTTGTGATATCCACTGCTTGCTTCCCTCCATGTAGATGTACCACCATTAAGGACTATACTTGAGTGCAGTTTTTCAGCCAACTGTATATCCATCTAGTGGTGACGCTGTCTATCCTACATTATTTTATCTTAACAAGAAGTAGGCTGTGATCTACTTTACACGTGCTTAAATGTCTTTTTGTTGTAAGTCTTTTAAAAAGTGTTGCCTATATTATTCATGCAGCAGTGTATTCTGGAAGTTACCCTGATCATAAATAATCATATCCAAGGAAGTTTTGGGGAAGATAAACCCCCCCTGGTTAGTTCCGATTCATTCCATTCTTTGTCATCTTTTCTTTTGCATGAGATCCAATTTGCTAAAAGTTTCCACAGTGCACAGATACGTTTGGAAAAACTGTGAATTTTCTGCCTGTGATGCCATGGGCCCAACTAGAATAGGAAAGTCAACTGGAAAGGTTCAAAATACAACTGAAGTAAGAGACACTACTATCAATGTATCTCCAGCCTTCTTAAAGGCTCCTTTCCTTTTATTCTATGCTTATGGCAATGTAGATTTTCTTTAGAGGAGGGACAAATTTTATTGGAAAAAATATTGCAGTGGGGAAAATTTGGCCCTTGGAAACTGAAATCTAGTTATTTCTAAAAACATGCCCTATCCCATTCCATCTGCTCTGTCTTGCTTTAACTTTTTGTGTTCTGCTTCTTACCTTCTGGTCCTCCCAGTTTGTCTATAATTTTCACAGCCACTTTTCGTTGGTGTTTTTTTGAAAAGGCTTCTTTGACCTTTGAATATGTTCCTTCTCCAATGGTTTTGCCCATCTGGTAACCATGGGAGAGAAGAAACTCCTCCATTGTGTCTTTCACTCGCTCGTCTGTCATTTTCAGGACATCCTGTCATCACAAAGTCTATACATCGCTGTCCTTCTCCACCCAGACCAGGGTCTGCATTGGCTGCAGCCCAGGATGCTAGATCATTTTTTCCTGCCCAGACAAGGTCCTTCGATGAGGGGTGAAACTGAGATTGGACATCTTGAAACTTGAGCCTCCATTGTGATGCAACCTTGTGTTACCTGAAGACCAGAGGGGAAGGTAGGGACTTGGCACCAATGAGAAGCAGGCACACATCCTCCTCAGAAGAAGGGTTGCTCCAGGCCTGACCCTTCAGGGGGATGATGGGTTAACCTAACAAGAGGCCCAATGCTGTGAGGCCTTGGGTAAGAAAGCATTGTAGCTCGTATTGTAGTGTAGGTAAGGCTAATCATTATCAGGTTGGACATGGATGGTTAAGTTGTTCACACCATGGAAGTCTGCTGGCTTGAAGCTACTTGGCAGGGTTTGGGCCTAGCTACGTCAGGCAAGCCTTAAGAGTAAGTATCACAAGTCCCTCAAATTCTGTCATATTTAAGAAGATAATTTCTTAAGGAGTTGTACTTGTTGGATGTACTGGGAAGAGACTGAGCTTTAGATCATCCATCGAAATTCAGCAATTGAATTGGTTAGTATAGGGAGATTCTACATGATTCAGAAGAGAGTCTTTCCTCCGTCCTGGCTGGGAATTGCAATTACTATACCCAGAGGGCACAAGATTATAGAGGAACCTGGTCCATACAGTCTTATATTGATAAAAATGAATCTTGGTTTGGATCTCTGAATTGTGACTGGTGTGGATAAAGACGCCATCTTTCAACCTAAGCTACTACATGTGGATGTTTTCTGCTTCCAAGAGGAATGATGGTACACCAATCAGCAACCACAGCGGCTACAGTTGAATTATGTTAGCAGAATACAGAGGGGACCTTGGAAGTCTTCTAGTCCAACCCCCTACTTAAGCAGGAGAACCTAGACTCTAGACCATTTTAAACAAATGGATGTCCAGTCCCTTCTTAAAATCATCCAGTGTTGGAGCACCCACAACTTCTGAAGGCAAGCCATTCCACTGGTTGATTGTTCTTACTGTCAGGAAATTTCTTCTTAGTCCTAGGTTGGCTCTCTCCTTGATTAGTTGCCATCCTTTGCTTCTTGTCCTGCCTTCTGGTGCTTTGGAAAATAGGTTGACCGCCTCTTCTTTGTGACATCTTCAATATTGCCTGTCTTGATGAGATCAAATTCTTAGAGCAAACATTTGAAACGTCACAACAAGAAACCCTAATAATCTTGTCTAAATTAACAGAACTGTAGAATTCATCTATAAGGACATAAAAGAACCTGTGGTAGGCAGCTATAGAAGTAGAACATTTAAACCAATCTTTTTTTCTAAAAAGCCAACTCAGAGTGCATCATAGAAATTCCAAAGTAGGTGTGGTAGGCATCTCTGCACCCTGATTTTGGTCTTGCTGTCAGGTAAGCAGAGTGATTACATTTGTAGACAGACTACCTAAGCCGAACATGAGAGAAGCTGAATCCTGGGCAGTAGGGGCGGGTTTCAAAACCTGTCGCTACTGGTTCGCTCATGGGTGTGAGTGTTCGTGTGTGCGCGCAACACTTCTGCACATGCGCAGAAGCATCCAGGAGGGTGGGCGGAGCCTCCCGCCGCCGCTACTGGTTCGCCCGATCGGGGGCGAACTGGTAGCAACCCACCACTGATGGGCAGTCATGGCCTGGGGATGGCTGCTGCAAGGAAGTCCTCCTACTGTTAGCCTAAAGCATCTTTGTCATGTTTAAGTAAGCATTTACTTTATAAATCCTTTCAAAGCTCAGTTTCATGTTAGGCCCATCACAAAATTGTCTAAACCCATTCTTCAAGTTGGCAGCAGCTGTTTTTCCCCTAACCAGTTTCATTTTCAGACTCCTCATTTTTAAACAGAAGGATTTCCTTAGTTGATGGTGGCAGTTGCCAAGAGGTCACAGCTTCGTTCTATGGACTTCTTAGAGTGGCTTTTTAAGAAGCATGATTACTTTTGACCTGGAGTCCAACCTTGCCAAATTAGGCTTCTCCCCAGCTTTAATATTCAAGATGGACTATGATCTAGCAAGACAAACCTTGCGGCAAAGGGTGGAGGACATCAAAGAGGCAGGCGGACTTAGGGAAAGCTCCGCTGTTTCTGGCTCCAGAGGCCATTAGATGTGTTGTTGCTCCTGCCAGCTACCTTAGTCAGTTGGAATCAAGAAACCACCGGAAAGCATTTGCACTTGCACGGTGCCATGCGCTTCCATCGGCCGTCCTGTATGGCAAGTATAAAAGGATACCATTCACGGAAAGACTCTGTCCCTGTGGCTCAGGAGAGGTGGAGACTGTGGGTCACATGCTCCTTAGATGTTCCTTTTATACGGAGATTAGGAAAAAACATATTCTGCCAATAACTGCTAGGTAGCCTGGCCGTTCCGACACTACCAGTGGTGGGTTGTCCCTGGTTCGCACCGGTTCTATAGAACTGGTAGTAAAACTGGCGGGAGGCTCTGCCCACCAACCCTGACATCCTCTGCGTATGCGCAGTAGAGCGCGCCCCGTTGCGAACTGGTAGTAAAGGTAAGTAGACCCCACCCCTGGACACTACTTATCTTCAGTGGCTGCTTAAGGATGAACAGGCCAAAACTACAGCACAGGTGGCCAGATTCTGTGCAGCAGCACTGGGGTTTCGTTGCAAATATGTGTCTTCTCCACCATAGCGATGTATATAACAACTGTGGCTAGCCCTTGCATTGCTTAGTCATTTCCCTTTTAGTGTTGAACCTACAACAGGCCACACAGTTTAGGGATTGCAACTATCGTATAGTCAGACCATGTATAATTGACACTGAATTTTATTATAGATTTTAGTTATTTTTTATTTTATACTAGAATTTTTAACTGTATATTTACTGAGTGCTTTTAATTGTTCTGGTCTAAGACTGTAATAATAAATTGATTTGATTTGATCAACCTGGAAACTGCCATCTTGAACATTGAGAGCATGGATTTCATTTACAGCCATTAGTTGCATGTGAATGTTATGACAGTTCAGATCTGGAGAAACTAAAACAGGCATCATATTTCTCCTAAGAAATCTCCATTCCCGAGACAATATAAGAGCAGACTTTGCTTTCTGTTATTTTTCTCCAGCTTAGGCAAAGTCTCTTTAAAAAAAAAGCCCCAGAATAAGTGTAGCTGCTGTAATCCAGGATGGCAATCCACAATCAGGGAGAGTTGGGGGTTTAACCTTGGGGGGGGGGGGTGTTGGTAGGTGCTCCCATTTTTTGTTGTGAACTTGCTGTATATAAGTATAAGCAAATGCCGGTAGAACACAGCATTATGTAGGAAATATTAGTCTCCTTGGTAAATTTTGCTCTGCAGGTTCAACATGTTTTTTAAAATTGTTTATTTAATTTGTGGTGTCCTAGGTGCTCTCTGAGCTTGGCTGTTTCTTGCAGATATTTCATTACCCAAACTAGGTAATGCCATCAGTGCTAGTAAGGACTGGGGTTTGCTCTGATTTTATATACTAGCGGCTTGCCCTGTCAGTGTTGGTGGGAGTGGTCCTGATGCTTCCTTGATTGGATTGTTGTTTACTGTCAGCTTGTTGGTCTGAATTGGTGATTCCTTTATCAGAGTATTGCTTGTTTCTTGATTATTAGTCTAATGTTAATGTTGCTGTTGGCTGTGCTCATCTGGGTGTTGATTGTTGATGAATAGGGGTTTATCTCTTTTTGTTTTCTTTTTGGCTTTTTAATTGTCTCCTTTGAATAGTATATAGATGTTGTTTGGGTCAATGTGCTTATTGATTGCCAGGCTTCCAGAAATTCCCTAGTGTTTTTGGAGTCAGCTTGGTCTAGGATGGTCACAGTTTCCCAGTTGCAGCTACTGTTAAGTCTGTCCACGTGTTCTGAAATTAAGGAGTTTCAATCATGTTCTCTGACTGCTGTTGGTGTTCAAGATGCGCTCTGCTCAGTCTTATTAAATTTCTATGCTGCCCATCTCACTGGCACAGTGACTCTGGGTGACTTACAATATAATAAAAAGTTAAAAGGTGCTTAAAAACAAAAGTAGAAAAAATGAATAAAAAAATTAAGAATTAAAAACCAAGATGATGGGCGGCCTGAGGGAGAAAATCTTCTTTACCTGGTCAGCCACCCCCACATAGCGAGCCCATTGTGGCCCCAGGCCAAGCAGTAAAGCCAGGTTTTGGGGCTTTTCGTATTGACCTTGTTGGCTTCTTCACAGGAGACTATTGGCTCTCCATTCCTGCCCACTACATGGATGTCTGGAGAAATGCAAGAAGAAGCCCACATTTGATGTGAGAGGCTCAGGAAAGGAATGGTCTGAGGATGACTTGGGGGAGGTCTGGCATTCCTTGGCCTAGAACTCCAAGCAATGAGAAGACCAGGCCCCATTGTGATGCAGGCGCCACCTTTCTGCCTCACAATGGGAGTGGAGTCGTGGCCTCCCTCTAGGTTCTCTCCCAGCCTGCCCTTTGCAGGAGGCCCTTCAAGCTGCCAGGTCGACTGTAGGGAGCCCTCCTCCGCCTTCCTTCGATTGGTGAGGCTAGGGCAGAGTTGTGGGCAGGGAGAGGCTCTGAGGGAAACCACTGGGGCTCCCTGCTGTTGGGCCTTGTTAACGACCTTGTTTGTCAACCAGGGAGGCCTCCAGGCTTCAACCCCAGAGCCTGGCTTTGAAACCGCCACGCTAGGATGCTTCTCCCACAGGAGATTTCTGTGCCGGGATCCAGATGCCACAAAAGACATATGGTCAGATTTAAATAACAAGTAGAGCCATTGTATGATGAAAAGCTGTCCAGATATGGAGTAGCTGGAGGGCAACTGGGTCATGGATTTGGTTAGGAAGAAGTTTCTAATAGCCTGTGGTGAGGTCCCATCAAGCCTGGATTACATTAATCAGGAATATAGAAGTACTAGGTATTTGGTGACATTCCCATGCATAGGATCCACTTGTTACATTTAAAAAATATATTTTTAGATTTTATTTTATAGGCTGGCTGACTCCTAAATGTCATGGGTGATTTACAATTAAAAGTCAAATATTAAAAGAAAGACAGCTGACCAGAAGAGCAAAATAAAATAAAAACAAGACCCAAAGAAGCCAACTGAAAATAAAACAAAGCAAACCCAGGAGGTGGCTCAATAGGAGGTTATCTCTTGGACAATATAATGGTGGAACCAGACAAAACTCTGAGGGAGACCACTGGAGAGAAGACGCAGAGATCCTTTGGTTTCATTTCCAACTCGGTCAACTGGCTTCCAACAACTCTTTCCACACCCATTTATGTGTTAAAATAATTTTGAGACATTGTATGCAAAAAATAAGACTTGAAAATCTAAAATTAATTTCTCAGTTCACAGTCATGTAATGGGCTGATGAATATCTGAGTGTGGGGCCCTCAGAAATTCCTTGGACCTCTCTGTGTCTTGCCAGATTAGCTGGCGTTGGGTTGCTCTTCTTAGTCCTCTGCCTTGTCCTCATAGCCACCCTTTCCAAAGGCAGTTCTAGGCCCATTTGGGGCAGGGGTGGGTTCTACTTACCTACTTCTACTTACACGCAACAGGAGTGTGCGTGCTTGCTTCGCTCACATGCTTCTGCGCATGCACAGATCATACCTTATGATGTCTGGGCAGGTGGGCGGAGCCTCCCACTGCTTTTACTACCAGTTCGGAAGAACCGGACAGAATTGAGAGCAACCTACCACTGATTTAGGGGTCTCTGAAGTGGGGTAATGTGTAGTGTTGAACAAAGGAGGGCCCTCGTCCTGCTCACCCTTCTCCTCTTCAACAGACAGGTCTGGGGCTCGGACATGAGCTCCCAAGAGACCCCACAAGCTCGGAGATTTCCAATAGAGGCAGGAGATTCTCCCAGCCTGGCAACGGCCCCCGAAACTCAGGAGCCCGTTGCCCCCGAGCGCGCTGCAACAAGGTGAGCACAGAGTCGGCAGAGAGAAGCAAAGCTGCCCATGTTGTTCCTTGGACTTGAAGGAGAAGCATGACGGTCATTCATTCCATGTATTTTCTGCTCTGAGCAACCAGTTGGTCTAAGAGTGGGAAAGGGTGTATGTCTCCCTTTGGAAAGAGAAGTGGCCCACAGGGATATACTAATGTCCTTTTCAGGGTGCCGGGTAAATGGCAGTTCAGAGCTGGATCTTCCAGCAATCACTGAGCGCCATGTTAACTTTTGCTTATAAAGCCAGTCCAGAGCTGAACACCTGGCCAAATACAGGTGGTCCTCAACTTGCAACCATTCATTTAGCGACCATTGAAGTTACAATGGCACCAAAAAAAGTGACTTACAACAGGTTCTTGTGCTCACAAGCATTGCAGCATCCCCACATTTATGTGATCAAAATTTGGGGGCTCAATACTTGGCATTTATATAATGGTTGCAGTGTCCCAGGGTCATGTGATCTCCATTTGTGATCTTCCCAGCCTGCTTGACAAGCAAAGTCAATGTGGGGAGCTGCATTTATTCAACAGCCACATTATTCACTTAACAGTTGCAGTGATTTGCTTAATAATTGTGCAAAAAAGATGGTAAAAGTGGTTGTAGCTCACTTCACAACTGCCTTGCTTAGCCATTGAAATTCTGGTCCCAGTGCCTCTAGATGGGACATGCGGAACAAAAAAATTAAGTTACAATTTATGGGGGGAAAAGATTATTTGTTGGGATGTATTTTAGAAAGGGGCTATTTCCCTAGAAATGGTCTAAAGAAACTAGGTTTGTATCATTAGTTGTATAGTACTAGCTTATTGGAAAGAATTTAGGGGCTTGTCGGATTGAAGCAGAAAAAGCAGATTGGGGCAAAGGCACGAGGTGGAAATGCTCACATAATGGTTGGCAGGGCTGTGGGGATGCAGAGAGGTGCATTGGCAGCCATCCCTAACCTCAATGAAGCCCAAGTGACCAATGCCCATGGTGACCTCACAGGACAAGTTCCATCTTTTCACAACAATACTGTGGCATGGTGCTCAAGTAGCCAAGGGGCAGTTTGCATTAGAACCACTCTTGCAATGACCTGTGGAGATTCCTTGTCTTGCTGAAGTGGTTGGTCCCAAAGATCTATCGAGCAGAATAGGCAAACTGCTAAAATGGTTCCATCAGAGGCTTCTCCCCTTCTACTACCTCTATTTTTCTTTTTTTCCCCTGGGTTGGTGGGCATGCCTTCTTAGGAAGTACATATGTCCAGGCATCTAAAAGCATGAGTAGAAATTATGTTGAATTGGTCCTTTGCTTTGCAGCACCTCAGTTTCCCATCTTTTCAAACATTGTAAAGTGGGCCCTAGGCATCCTGTGGTTAACCAGATTTTATACCCTGGATTAGATGGTGGCACTGCGGAGGAATTCAGGCTCTCAGGCAACACAGTGTGTTCCATGCAGCTTTTATGAATATTTTTAAATAGCAGTAGGAAATATTTTATGAGAAAGCACTTTAATTCAGGAACAAATTCTTTCTTCCCTCCCTTCATGGCTACTCTTGCACATACTTTATTTCAGCAAGGTATGTGCCATAGAACTTCCCCTTAGTGAGGCTATTTCCTCCTTGCATTTTTAATTTTGTAGAGTTTTCAGAGATCGTATTGAGTCATCTGCAGTGGTGTCATTAGAGCAGTGTATCTCAATCTTGGCCACTTTTAAGACATGTGGAATTCAACCCTTGCTGGCTGGGGAATTCTGGGAATTGAAGTCCACACATCTTCTAAGCAGCCAAGATTGAGAAACACTGACCTAGAGGGATGGATTTGGGGTATGTTCTTTGGGGGTGTTTTTGCCCCTTTCCCCTTTGAAATTTTTCAAATTATTTACCGCTGAAAGTCAGCAAGTTGCCAGTGAACTTTAGTAAGGCAAGAAGCCATTAAAAAAGGGGGACTTGGGCTCTGGGTGTCCCTCTTTGTGAATGCCAAATGGATCAGATCTGTCTCTTTGCACTGATCCTCCAGCCAGAGGGAGAGCTGGAACAAATGATGTACCTACCACATTAGGAAAGCTCAGTCTGCGAAGTTTAGTAAGCAATTTATCCCCAGAAAAGCCCCCCCCCTTTTTAAAGGAGGACCTTCTGGGACCAATTTTGCTGTCTTGGGCAGTAGTGCATCTGCACTTTCTAACAAACTTAATGGTTCTTCCTCCCTTTCTTTCCCTGGCAGGCAGCTGCGAAGATGTCCAGGGTGCCACTGCCTGACCTTGCCCAACGTCCCCATTGATGTCTACATTGCCATGGGTGGGAGCCACAGGCCACGAACTACCTGAAGACTCCCCCAGGTCGGCTCAAGTGCTGAGGCCACAGCGGCTGTCCCAGAAAACACACTGACAGCCAGACAACAGTGAAGCAAGCCACACAGAACAGTGACGCACATTTTAATAAAAGGACACCTTAAAATGTTTCTGTGACTGTCCTTCCTGCAAATCTGCTTTGTTTCTCTCTGCCAGAGCCAATTCCCCACTGACATCAGAGGGAGCAGATTGAGGTTTCAACAGAGGTGGGAAGCTCATGGCCTCAGGGAATCACAAAAGGAAGCATCCATCAGTGTGTGCGGAGTTTTTCCTTGTAGAGATTAGCCAGTTTCCCCAGTCCACCCATAATGGGGCTGGCCCACCCCCTGGATAATGTGAACCAACCAGTCCCAGCAATAGAATCTGCTTCTTGGCTGTTCTTCCTCTGTCCCTCTCAGAAGACAGAACCGCATAGCTTCTCTTTCTTCCTCTTGATTCCCAAGTCTGCGATTGTGGGAATTGAAGTGAGAGTCCGTGGGATCCAATTGGTTTCCAAAAGTGAAAGACGGGGTGGTTCCACTCTGGCTCTCTCTTCCCTTTCTTGGCCTCCCGTGGATTTTGGAGGGTGGCTTTTGAATCAAAGAGGCTGGCTTCTGCTCCAGAACTTCTCCTGAGAACTTGCATGCTGCCAGGTGGCATCGTCATCAGTTGTGTCCAACCTTCGGCCACTCTATGGGTCAGCAGTCTCCAGGCCCCTCTGTCTCACACCGCCTCCTTCAGATCTACCATGTCATCCCAGTGTCATCCTTTATAGTGTCCAGCCAGCGGGTGCTAGAACCGCCCCTTCTCCTTTTGCCACTGATCACTCCCAGCAGGACTGACTTTTCGAGCGAGTCAACTCTCATGACATGAACAAAGTATGACAGTCTCTGATGATCTTGGCTTATCACATTGTGTATTTTAATTGTAATCACATGAACATTTGTCTGAGAAAAAAAAATCTTTAAAAAAGGCCAGATTTTAAAAAATATATACCGTGTTTCCCTGAAAATGACTCATCGCAGGGCTTCTTCTGATGTCCTAGGTGTATGGATTTCCATGCCTTCCTTTACAGGAGGTCGCTTCGTGCGTCTCGCATCTCCCCGGCCCCACCCCACCTGCCACCCCCAAGTTGCATCCAATTTGGGCAGGGGCAGGAAGCCCTGCCATGCCCGGTGAGGGGGGAGAAGAGATGGTAAGAGGAGTGAGCCCCATCTTGCTCCATGCGTCTCGCTTCTCCCCCGACCCACCTGCCACCCCCCTCGGTAAAGAGATGGCAGGGAAGGGAAGCAGCCAGGCTGCTGTTGCCATTGGGGTACGTGGAGCCGTCTTAACTGCCTTCTAGTTCTGTTGTGTGTCTCGCCATTGTGTGGAAGGAAGCACATTGTACGGTAAAAAAAACTTCTTGTGAGTTCGAGAAGTTTGAACTCGCGAGAAGTTTTTTTTTTACTGTACAACGTGCTTCCTGCTACACAATGGCAAGACTCAAGGTTGACTCAGCCTTCCATCCTTTCTAAGGTAGATAAAATGAGGACCCGGTTTGTGGGGGCAATAAACTGACTTTGTATAAAATATACAAAAGTGTGAAGGCTATTGCTTAACGCATTGTAAGCCACCCTGAGTCTCCGGAGAAGGGCGGCATATAAATCTAAAAATAAAAAAATAAATAAAAATAAATAAAAAAAGACGACGGAGCTGGAAGGCAGGTAAGACATACATCTTGCGTCTCCCTGGTGAGGGGGGGAGAAGAGACGGCAAAAGGAGTGAGCCCCGTCTCGCTTCACACGTCTCGCTTCTTCCCTGCCCCACCCAGGCTTTGGGTGTCTGGGGCGGCTGGGGGTTGCCTGGTGGAGAGGCAGGAGCGGGGCGGGAGTTTGCAGGTGGGGGCATGGATGGATGGATGGATGGGAGGCGGGTGGGCTCCAAGAAGGCTGGGGAGATTCCCACCTTTGGTTGCCCTGGCGAACAGCCGACGAGTGACTGTGTTGCGCTGCTGTAGCAACACAACAGCAGCCACAAGGTGGCCACGCTCGCTGCCTCCTGCACCTCCAAAATAATAAGACCCCCCTCCCCTGATAATAAGGCCAAGCCCTTATTTCGGGATTCAAAAAAATATAAGACGGTCTTATTTTTGGGGAAACACAGTAGTAAATAGCTTGCTTAGCTAACCAATTGCTATTAATAATTCTGGACTGACATTCTCCCTCAGAGACGAGGGCGGTCCCCTCTCCTGGGACTTTGAAAAGATCTTGACCCCCTCCTCCTGCCCCTCTTGTTGGGGGCTCACAGAGCACTCAGCCATGGGCTTGGTTAGAGTCTTTAAGGCCCTCCCCTAGCATTTTAATTATTTTTAATGTCAAATTTTAACTATCCTTGCCTCTATTTCAAATTTTTATATTGTATACAGTATTCATGCCCAGAGTTCTTCTGGGAGGGAGATGTGCCGTTTCTAAATTTGATAAAAACATGGCAAAATAAAAATAAAATAAATTGAAATTAAAAATAATTTCTTTTCCTGGAGGAAGTTAGAAGAGTCTCCCTCTTGCTCTTCTCCCCCAGAGGGTCCTGGATCTGGGGCTTTGGACAGAGGTGCAAAGCTGCCCCCGCCCCTCCGGGCATCCCAAGAGCGCGGAGTCCCCGAGACTTCGTCGCCCTTGGAAGCCCGGGGGGCTCGCGGGGGGCGGCCTAGCAGGACAGCAGCCGGGGGCGGGGCCGTGTTCCCGGCCCGCGCAGTTGGGCTGCGATGCTGCAGACGCGCCCAAGAAGATGCTCCGTCAGCCGATCGGCGGGTCCTCCCAGGCCCAGCCGCCTCAGGGCCGTCGGTCGCCTCGCGAGGGCGGGGGCCGCGTGGAGCTCTCTTCCCCACCAGCGCTTTGCCTGCAGCCCACGCCCGGCCGCTGGGCGGCGCCCGCGAGCCCCGAGCCGCAGCGGTGCCAGCGAGGCGGCGTTACGAGGGTGGAGCTTCGGCGCGAGGGCTCGCCGTGTGTGCTGTCCCGCTTCGGCCGCCGTCGCTCCTATTAAGCTCCGCCTTTCTCCCCCGCCCCACCGGCCCGTCTGCTCGGCCCATTGGCCTGTCCGCCATATTGTCGGCGAAGGAGGGACGGGACGGAGCGGCGGACATGGGTGAGGCCGCCGGCGGAGTCTCTCTCTCTCTCTCTCTCTCTCTCTGCCCCCCCCCCCGCGCGCGTGAGGCCTGGGCCCACTCCCAGGCGCCCCGGCGGCCGCCCAGCGTCTGGCGGCGGCTCCAGGCGGAGGGGCGTGGCCGGCGGGGCGTTCGGAGACACCGACGAGAGCCAGGCCGCCCCTCGTCCCGCCGCGCACTGCGGTCCCCGGCGGAGCGCTGGGCCTCCGGGGCGAAGAGCGACGCTCCGACCCCGCTAGGCGGGGTGGGCGCAGCCTTTGGCGCGGGACGTCCGACTCCTGTGCGCGCTGCAGTCCCGCCGGGAGGCCGAGTAGACGCGGATCAGCGGGGCGCTGCGGGGGAGGGGCGGGACGGGACGCTGGGGTGAAATAGAAGTGAAGAAGCCGGAAGCCGCTTTGCCTCTTCTTTCTCTCGTCCCTTCCCCGCTTTCCCTCCGCTGAGCTTTTCGCCCAGGAGAGCCTTCGCTTCCACCCTCGGCAGGGGAAGCTGGACCCAGGCTCCGAAGCGACCGGGAGCCTAAGAGTGGCCGAGGCCGCCCCACGCCTGTCATCCCTCCCCCTGCGGTGCTCGCTTCCTTCCATTTGGGTCCTTTCCCCATTTGGGAAACCAAGAGGCGTTTGTGGGCCTTGCGCTCCCAGGTGGGTCCTCGAGGCGCCGCAAGGCTTGGCGTGTTGTGGTGAATGGGATTTCGGTCTGGAAGGGCTTGAAAAGACGGTGGCACGAGGGGGCCCTCAACTGCCCGGACCTTTTTCTGCCAATTGCGTCTACTTGTGAGCGTTTGCGCCATTAGGCTAATGCGTTCCTGAGAAGAAACAATAGTTGTCCTCCGGCGTTCATTTAAACGTGGGATTGTGGGAATTGTAGTTCCCGTCATCTGGTAAGCACCCCTGAACTATAGTTACAAGATAACTTTATTGTCATTGCACCTCGTACAACGAAATTAAATGCCATCTTCACTGTACATTATAACTATAAAAATAAAACACAAACACACATCCTTCACATTCTATACAATTGAATTGAAAACCCGATATTGCATTAGTATTGCATTATACAGTAGAATTCAATATAATTACTGCCTTAGGATAGAAGCTGTTTTTCAGCCTATTTGTCTTTGTTTTTATTATCCATTACCGTCTGCCAGATGGTAAAAGTTCAAAAAAAAGGGTGCTCCGATATGATGGATCTTTTAAGATTCTTTTGAACTTTCTTAAGGCAGCGGGAGCCATAAAGCTCTTCCAAGGAGGGGAGAGGGCAACCAATGATCCTCTGGGCAATGATGTTAACCCTCTGGAGTGCTGTCCTATATGCCACTGTGCAATTGGCAAACCATACACAGATGCAGTAAGTTAAAATACTCCATGGTGCAACGGTAGAAGGTCACCGGCAGTTTTTTATTCAGTTGTTGTTTCCTGAAAAGTCTCAGGTAGTATAATCTCTGCTGGACCCTTTTGACCAGTGCTGCAAATGTGGGTCAGGCCCTTTTTTATGATAACACCCAGAAACTTAAAACTAGACACTTGCTCCACTCTGTCTCCATTGATAAGCCAGGGCTGGATGTCTGATCTATTCCTTCTATAGTCCGCTATAAGCTCCTTGGTCTTATTGGTAAGGACTAAGTTATTATTGCCACACCATGAAAGCAACCAGTCCACCTCATCTCGATAGGCAGACTCATCCCACACCCCCAGAGATGGGTCCCACCACTGTTGTATCATCTGCAAATTTAGTAATAGTATTACTAGCGTGAGTGGGAATGCAGTCATGCACCTAAAGAGCATAGAGTAAGGGACTCAACATGCAACCCTGTAGTGTACCAGTGTTAAGAATAAGGGCTGAATGAAGAGGTGTGATTATCTAATCTGACCCTCTGAGAGTGGCCAGACAGGAAATCCATAATCTAAAATCAGAGTGAATAAGAAAGTCCAAGATCCATAGGTTTAGACATAGTCTATGTGGAAATATTGTGTTAGATGCAGAGCTAAAATCTACAAAAAGCATCCTCCCATAACCCCCCCCCCCCCCCGCCCTTCCAAATCAGAGCAGTGTGAAGAGTGATGGCTATAGCATCCTCTGTAAATCTATTTCTTCTGTATGCAAACTGGTGTTTAATGTATGCGGAAGACCAGAAATTATGTGCCAGCAGACCAATTTCTCAAAGCACTTTATGATGATAGGAGTGAGTGCTACTGGTCTGTAATCATTGAGGTTACATTGGGGAACTTCTTTGGCAGCGGAACAATGGTAGAAGCCTTCAAACAAGATGAAATAGACTGAAGATCGGATAATTAAAAGCAACCAAAAATGGTTGCATATTTTTTTTTAAGTATGCTTTGAATTTAGAGGAAAGAGATTGGTCTAGCGTAAGAAATACCTTTTTTATAACAAAAATTTGCTCTGCATAGTATGCAAATATGTAGCATATACAAGAATTTTTGTATGAGGACACAAACACCATAAAATATGGTGATTGGGTGGGTTATTTTCTTGCTAGTGCCCTTGTTGGGGGGGTGTTACTTGGGGAGGATGCAGCTTTTGTATACAAGGCTCAGTCTTTGAATCTGCTTAGGAGTGTTGCAGAAGTGCTGAAAGTTGTGACTTGTTGGGAGTCTTCAGATCTGTGTCAGAGAAGGGAAATGAAAGGGCATGTTGCTTTCTTATGCCTCAAAAATCAATCTCGCCAATTTTATTTATTATTATTGATTTATTTGTGGTATTCTGCCCTAGCACATCCAGTTAGCAGGTTTCATGATAGCAGGTCTTAAGTTTGCAGAGATGACTGGATAATAACCATTTATCAGCCTGTGAAATATATAACAGAGGCAATCACTGCTGGCTTCTGTAGTCTTTAAGTCAGTTTGGGGTACATTTACACCAATGGGCAGTGATGCTACAGGGGAAGTTCTTAGGCGTGGCACAGCTATATGCTGTTCTCAGTAATTTTAGGAAACAAATGGGCTACTTCTGCATGCCCATATTCCTCTTAGGAAGGGCTTCCACCTGAGACTTTTAAAAAAACCAGTCATCTGACAAAGTAGGCATTACAAGGTTAAAGAAAAGGGGTCTGATTTGTGTAAGGAATTATGGTAAATATGCATAAGGTGGTGAAGCCCTCAGTAATTTATTCGGGTAGTTCAAGTGAGTATTATCCTTCACAGCCTTCTCAGAATCAGAGAGTAGGTTCCCTCTTGAGCTTTTTCCTAACGATGGATAATTTATAAAGTTCTTGACATAGAGTAACAGGGTAGTAGAAATTGAGGAAATGAAACACAACCAGGGGGCAAATAAATTCTATGATTATCTCTGTCCTTTCTTGCAGGTAGTCCTCAACTTACAACCACTCGTTTAGTGACCATTCAAAGCTACAATGGCACTGAAAAAATGACTTATGACTGTTTTCTGTTTTAACAACCATGTTTCTAATTTAAAAACTGCAATGATTGTGGCAAGAAAGATCGTAAAATAGGGCAAAATTCACATAATTGTCTTCCTTAGCAATGGAAGATTTCTATTGTGGTTCTAAGTCGAGAACTACCTGTAAAAGCTTGATTGCCTCTGCATACTGAGATCGCTAGCTCCGTTCCTTTTATTCAGCTGGATTAATTTTTTATCTTTCTTCCCTTTATTGTGTAATGCCATTTTATATGTCCTGGCAGAAATGGAAAAGAAAGCTAATTTAAAATGGATTATTAAAAAGTGCTATGTGGTTTTTCCAGTTTCCTAAAAAATATCCCTTAATAACAAGGGCATTGCATCCAGAGTTGGTACCATTCTTTATGTTGTAAAACTGAAAGTTTTAAAACCAGCTTCTTACCAGTAAACTTACAAAATACTCAATAACTTAAGAATCTACTTAAATTCTTAGTATCCTGCATTTATCAGTTATAATTATGAAATAAAGTTTACATGAAAGAAGAATACTTGAAATATTCTCTTGTTTTCTTGAAATCTTTCCATTCAGGAATATCTTTTGAATTGTGGATGGTACAGGGTTATTTTAATTTTATATTAAGGATATTTGGGGGGGCAATTGCAAAAGTAAGACTATGCAGTTATGTATAGGAAGTCCTTGACTTACAACAGTTCATTTAATGACCATTAAAAGTTACAACATCGCTGAAAGAAGTGACTTATGACTGTTTTTCACAGTTACAACCTTTGCAACATCTCAATAATCATATAACAAAATTCAGATCACATGAATTGGCATGCTTCATACTTAAAGACTGTTGCAGTCTCCCAGGGTCATGGGATCACTTCTTGCAACCTTTTGACAAGCAAAGTCAATGGGGAGCCAGATTCACTTAACAGCCAGGTTAGTAACTTATCAACTGCAGTGTTTCACTTAACAACAGTGGCAAGAAATGTCATCAAATGGGCAAAATTCACTTAACAAATTCGCACTTAACATAAATGTTGTGCTCGATTGTGGTTGTAAATCAAGGACTACCTGTATTTGGACATATACAAACCAGTTAAAGGGGATGCTTTAATGGGTGGGTTGAACGGGTTATAATTAGTTGAAAAACCATTCTGTAAGTTGTGGCTTCTTCTCTATCCACATGAGGTGTTTTGATTTGAACAAAAGTTTCATGGAAGTGACTTCCTATAGATATCACCCTAATCCACTACTGTTAACACGCATGTTAACACACATTGCTTGATCAATTCTGATGAACTATTTCTGGGGTGTGTGTGTATGTGTGTGTCCTTGGTACTCTCTGAGCTTGATTGTTTTCTTGCAGAAGTTTCATTATCCAAACTAGATAACAGCACCGATGATGTTACCTAGTTTGGTTAACGAAACATCTGCAAGAAAAAAGCCAAGCTCAAAGAACATCAAGGACCTCCCATTTCAAACTTGACTTACAAATACTCTCCTTTATTAAACTATTTCTGCAAATAAGAGTTGAAGAATAAGAATACCCAGAACATGATTTGGTTAATGCTTCGATTTTCTGTACCTTACTCATAGGCACCAGAGTGCCATCTGCCTTGGCATCTTTCTTCATCTGATTTTATTTAAAAAAATCCTTTCATAAAAAAAATAAACAGGAAACCACTGATCCTATATAAAGTCTATATTTCCCCAGAATACATTAGGGGTTGTGTGACATTTTCCAGATGCCAGAATATGTTATTTCTACATAGAAAATAAAATGAAGAATGCTGGTGAAAAAAATTGGTTGTTCTCCATGATGGCCTTGGGCAAGGGGGCAGAAGAGATTGCTCTTCTGGATGGCCATTGGGACTGAATGGCCTTTGTTTTTTAATTTATTGTCATGGCAGGAGCTTTTTCTCTTATTTTGATCTGCTAATATAGTGTTTTTATTGTTATACTTTCTTGTAGGATGTAATGAGCCATGTTGGCTGTGGAAGTTGTAGCACTCGAGTTTTTATTTTTCACATTTTTGAACCACCCATCTCCCTCAGAGAGCAATTTTATTTGCAAAGTGGATATTTTAGCTTCTTTCTTAACTAGCTAGAGTCTTAAATGATTTATTCTTAATACTTTTAGCTTGTAAATAACTCCTAATTTGCATCCAATGTTGATGAATGAATAGTTGAATTGCTCTGGTTTGGTGACCCCCAGAATGAGATGAAACAAATATGTGCATAGAATAAGCTAATATATCATTTGTTTATTCTGAGCCAGAATTGCTGAAAACATATTTAGTATTGCTTAAGATGCTTACAATCATGAACAGTATTTAAGAATTTATGTATTTATGATATATGGTTTTGTAATGTAGCATGAGTAATATCATACATTCAGAGTGAATTTAAGTTCAGAGTGAAGTATTGGATTTGCTCTAATTTACAAGTGTAAGATAAAAGAATTATTTATTTTACAGTGTTTTTGACAGTGCCAAGGCTGAGAAATAACAGATACACATCATTTCTTTGTACTTTCTTTCTTCTCTGTAAATTGGCTTATGAGAAAGATTACCGTATATACTCAAGTATAACCCGAGTTTTTCAGCACATTTTTCATGCTGAAAAAAGCCCCCCTCGGCTTATAATGGAGTGACGAAAAAAATGCCTTTTTTCCTGCAACCGTTTTGGCTCCCGGGGTTGCAGGGAGGCTTGCTAGGGGCATGAGGGGGTGCCTAGCAAGACTCCCTGCAGCCCCATGGAAGCAAAAATGCCCTGTGGGGGTGGGGTGGGGCTTCAAGGGAGAAAGAAACAAAGAAATCCTCACTGTTTAGGGAGATCCCATGTGCACTGAGCTTGAGTTGAGAGCTTCTTATAATTGAGACCTTCTTGTAATTGGTTGCTAGCTATCCTTGCTCAGGCTAAGCCAGGAGTGGGTAAATGTGGCCTTTACAACCTGTGGACTTCAACTCCCAGAATTCTCCCAGCTTGGCTGTCTCAGGAATTCTGGGAGTTGAAGTCCACAGGTTGTAAAAGGGCCACATTTGCCCACCCCTGGGCTAAGCTAATCAGTAGTGGAGCTCTAAGAATGCCAGATGAGAAGGAGAAAGGGAGGGAGAAAGAGAGAGAGAAAAAAGAAAGAGACAGAAAAAGAAAGAAAAAGAAAAAGGAGAGAGAGAGAGAGAGAGAGAGAGAGAATGCAGGTATCTCTTAACAGAGGCTTGAACTTGCCTGAAATTAGATCAAGCCAGTGACTGGGTGGGTATGGCTAGCTGGTCATGTGATATATGTGTATAGGGACTACTCAGAGGGCTGAAAAAAGTCATTTCTGACAGGTCCTTGCACTTTTGACTGGTCCTCACACTTATGACCATCCTCACATTTGTGCCCGTGCAGCATTCTTAACAACCATGTCACTCATTTCACAACTGCTTCTCTTCACCATGCTGACAAGATAGGGCAAAAAACGTAAAATGTGAGGACAGTCGTAAGTTCGAGGACTGGTCAAAAGTGCAAGGACCAGTCAAAAATAACTTTTTCAGCCCTCTGAGTAGTCCATATGCACAAAAGGACTACCCGGAGGGCTGAAAAAAGTGATTTCTGACAGGTCCTCACACTTTTGACCAGTGCAAAAATCCAATTAGTGCCATGTAAATTCTGGAATCCCCAAAGACCTTTCCCATTGTATTTATTAAACAAATTTATATAGCTACCCAACTCATATACAGTACTTTTAAAATTGTTGATACCATATTGTTTTTGTTGATCCTCTTTTCCACTTACAGAGCTAGTTTACTGTTTTTCTTTAAAATCAATATTAAAAAACATTTAACCTTACTGATGCCTCAGTTAATGTAATTTTATTGGTATCTATTTTTATTTTGAAATTTACCAGTAGCCGCTGCATTTCCCACCCCTGGCTTATACTCGAGTCAATAAGTTTTCCCAGTTTTTTGTGGTAAAATTGGGTGCCTCAGCTTATATTCGGGTTGACTCATACTCGAGTATTTACTGGATGGGTCGGGCTTTGAGACTAGGGTTGGCTGCCATCAAATTAACCCCATCTAGTTGTAAAGAAATGCCTGTTAAAATACATAGGGACTGGATTCCCTTGGACCTGGCTGTGACTTCTCTGTGTGACACAGTTGATGAATATCATCAGCATATTTTTAAATTGTCACCTATATTTTGTAACCAAGAAGCTGGAACAGTCTTGGAGAGCATCATACCACCAGATTTGTGGTGCTGTCACTGTGACCATGCGATTGTTGCTTCTGCTGTTTACCAGATTGGCTGGCAGAGAGGCTCTTCCAGGCTGCACCGTCAGACTTTTGCCTGGATTCATGCAACTGGGCGAGAAAAGGAAGGCACACTTCTTAAACTGGTGATGACTTCCCCAATCTCCGAATCCTTCCCCATCCTCTCTTGCACCGAAGCCAGCTTGCCACCTTCCCTGGATGTCTGGGTCTAGCTAGCTTTTGTGAGCTGGGTGGGCAGGCAGGAGGGAACCAGGCAGCCGTGACTGGGCACCAGAGAGGCTAAAAAGTTGATGAGAGAAAGGGCAGGCTGTTTTCCTCCCTCCTGCATTGGGGATAAGCCCTAGGGAGCTTCCCCAATTCAGCAGACAGTCCTGAAGTCCCTCTGCGGAATTCTGGATGCTTTGTGCTAAATGAATTAATATTCTCCAGAAATAAATTATATAAATTATATACACTCAAGAATCTTGGGAAACTGAAAAATATGATCATAAAAGCCCAGTACCACTGAGAAACAAAAACAAGAAATCCAAGATGGCTGCACAAAGATCTCTGACAAATTGAAAGACAAAAAGGCCCCATAGATCTCTCCCCTTCTCTCCCTCAGGCTGACCCCACAGAAGCCTCTCCTGTCCTCTCCTCTCCCCTTTTCTCCCTCAGGCTTGGCCCCATAGATCCTCTGGTATCCCCTTCTCTCCTTCAGGCTGGCCCAATGCATCCTCTCCTCTCTCCTTCTCTCCCTCAGGCTGGTTCCACAGAAGCGCCTCTTATCCTACCCCCTTCTCCAACTCAGGCTGGCCCCATAGATCCTGTCCTATCCCCTTCTCTCCTTCAGGCTGGCCCCACAGAAGCCTCTCCTCTCCTCTCCTCTCCTCTCCTCTCCTGTCCTCTCCTCTCCCCTTCTCTCCCTCAGGCTTTCTAGCCTCTTCTCTCCATGAGGTTTGCCCCACAGAAGCCTGTCGTATGCTATCCCATTCTCTCCAGAGTTATTTTCAAGTCGGGAGGGGGAGTAGAACATCTAACTAATTAGCATCAGAGAGTGTTATAATAATATAGGGAATACTAATGCTCTGATGGTCATTTCGAAAAATCCTTTCTTAGTGAGCACCTAGAAGCCAAGAGGGACATACTTGGCAAATTTCAAGTTTGTAGGCTTTATGGTTCTGGAGATTTCGTGATTAATGTGTGAGTGGCTTTCACTTTTATAGATATAGATTGAGTTTTGCCAATTCATTTTGATGACAATTTACCAGGATTAGTTTTGCAGTTATCCCAAGTAAACCCACATTTATTTATCTGATTATTTATTCCTAGTTCATTTCGTTGTGTTCTGTAGTCTGGCTTTGCAATGAAGTCACAAATCACCACTTGTGACATACTTTGTTGCCATGGAAAAGCAGTGCCATTATTGTGTATCTTTGTTATGACATCATTAATCAGGACAGATCACGAGACCCAGTTTGCAACCTAGGGGTTCTCCTGGACTCGTGTCTTCTGTCAGGCATGCCCAGGAGGCTTTTGCACAGCTGCGGTTTGTGCGCCAGCTGCAACCTTTCCTGCATCAGGACTCCCTGCACTCAGTTACTCAAGCCTTGGTCATCTCTCATCTGGACTGCTCCAATGGGCTCTACACGGGGCAACCCTTGAAGTCCATTGGGAAACTTCAGCCAGTGCAAAGGCTGCAATGAGCACAGTCTTTGGGGCCCCTAGGATGGCTATCTCATACCTCTGCTCCATGAACATGGGACATGGCGCTCCCATGTGACACCCCTCCTGCGCGAGCTGCACTGGCTCCTGGTGGTCTTCCAGGTGCGCTTCAAGGTCTTGGTTACCACCTTTAGAGTGCTCCATGGCTTAGGGCCAGGGTACTTGCAGGACCGCCTACTACCACCAATAGCCTCTCACAGACCAGTACGCTCCCATAGAGGGGCTCCTCTGGGTGCCGTCAGCCAAACAATGTCGGCTGGCGGCCCCCAGGGGGAGAGCCTTCTCTGTGGGGGCACCCACTATCTGGAATGAGCTCCCCCCGGAGATACGGAGGATCCTGGATCTGCACACCTTCCACTGCGCCCTAAAGACCTTTTTATTTCACCAGGCGGGCCTGGCCTAACTTCTCCCTCTTTTAAATAATTTTAAATAGTTTTAATATCTTAATATTTTTAATATTTCTATACTTAAATTTAATATTTGGTTTTAAATTGATTGGGGTTTTAATCTGTCTGTCTGGGCCAAACTATTCAATTCAATTTCTATTTTAAATTTTGTATGTATGTATTTTATTGCTGGCTGTTCACCGCCCTGAGTCCTTCGGGAGTAGGGCGGTATATAAATCAATCAAATAAATAAATAAATAAATACATGAACCGCACTGGCTCCCGGTCTGCTTCCAGGGGCAGTTCAGGCTGTTGCTTCTGACCTTTAAAGCCCCTAATGGCATAATAGGTCCAGACAACCTGATGAACCACCTCAGCCCCTCAAATATTGGAAGACTGCTATTCTGTCACCCTAGTCCTCTTTTCACTAGACTAGACAGACATATGCTCAGTTCCTGCAATCATTCTTTATACGTTTTAGCCTCCAGGCCCTTCAGCATCTTAGTTGCTCTTTGCACTCTTTCCAGACTCTCAACATCTTTTTTATATTGTGGTGACTAAAACTGGATGCAGTATTCCAACTGTGGCCTTACCAAGGCCTTATAAAGCGATAATAACACTTCATGTGATCTTGATTCTATCCCACTGTTGATGCAGCCTAGGATTGCATCGGCTTTTTTGATGGCTGCCGCACACTGCTGGCTCATATTTAAGTGATTGTCCACTGAGACACCAAAATCCCTCTTGCAGTTACTGCTATTGAGCCAAGTCTAATTGTATTTGTACAGATTAATTAAAAAGGCCCTGTAAAATTGAAAAATGAAGGGTTTTAAGGTGTGCCATTATAGGTAAATGCCAAGGATTTTTTCAGATCAATGCAGTGGAGTGACTCATTGCAGAATCTGAACAGACCTCCAGATGATAGCATCCTTTGGTGTCCTTTAGCCTCGGGCATGTGCGAGTAGCTTATTTTCTATTGATAATGCAAAAAAGATGGTGTCTGGTTTTTTTCCCCTGGCCTGCAGAAACCATGGCGAGCCCAGCAAAAGAGAACAATTACAGAATGAAAAGTTACAAAAACAAAGCTTTGAACCCAGAGGAGATGCGCCGGAGGAGAGAAGAGGAGGGGATCCAGCTACGCAAACAGAAACGGGAGCAACAGGTAAGGGATCCCTGCTTCCTCGTTTTGATTGCCCACTCAATCAAAAGTGGAGTGAGGTAGAAGTATTGTTTCTGCTTGTCATTTTTGGCTGATACTTAGCAGTCAATACTTTGAAGAACAGCAAAACAGATAATAACAGAGGAACAGTGTTGGAAGGGGCCATTGAGGTCTTCTAGTCCAACCCCCTGCTCAAGCTTTTCATTTCTGGTGTTGTAACAGGAAATGGGAGAAGACAATTAGAAAATCTTTTCTGCTAATAATAATAAAATTAAGCTAAGATTATTTATGGTTTTGGTGTTATAAAATGAGGTTAGGAAAGCAATAAAAATGCAAACAAATTAAGTCCAGTGAAATTATTTAAATATTCTTTAAATTATGAACAGCTGTAACAGGCTGACTGTTCTTTGTGCAATACAGATAGTCCTCGACTTATGATGATAATGAAACCAGCCCGTTATGTGGGACATTGTGTGACCAGATCTAATTTTATAACTTTTTTTGCATCAGTTGGTAAATAAATGTGGTTGTTAAGTGAAACTTATTGTTCTCTATGGGGCACTTTTGCAAAAACACAAATCTCGGTCACATAACTGTCAGATGCTTCAAATGGCCATCAATCAGGTGGTTGCTGAGCAACCAAATGCGGTCCTGTGACAACTGGGGATGCAGCTGTCAGAACTGGGCTATACAGTCAGTACCTTTTGAATGTCCATAGTAACTTCAAAAGATCATTAAGCAGTCATAAGTGGAGAACTACTTGTATTATAGAGTGGGCTGAAGGTTGTTCAGGATCTGCCAGTAAATTGCTATCTCAGAATATAAACCAGGGTCAGTTTCTGACTCCCAGCACTGGAATTCCTGTCATCCCACTTGCTCAGGTAGCGAGAAAAATATGTGTCTGCTTGGTAGTGAAACCCGAAGGTTGCGTTGTGGACGACAAAAAGATTAATGAGAACAGTTCTGGGCTGAGCAGCCGTTCAGAGGCACCTCATGGCTTACCGTATTTTCCGGCGTATAAAACGACTGGGAGTATAAGACGACCCCCAACATTTCCTGTTAAAATATAGGGTTTGGGCTATACTCGCTGTATAAGACTGCCCCTCTTCCAACGCACACCAAATAAAAATTTAAAAACATCAACTGGCTCACCCACAATGTAAAAACAGCTGTGCTAGACCCAAAATGGCCCTTGCAACAAGCAGGAACCTCACACAGCCACAAAAAGCCCCCCAAAAACCCAACTTTCACACTTTACACACACAAAATTCCACATACAGCGTTGTAAGATTTTGTGGGTTTGTGTAGTTAGAGTGAAACACTACAGAAACACACTAAATCTCAGAAACCTGCACAAATATTATTTTATTTTATTTTATTTTTATTTTTATATGAAAGCTAAATTTAAAACTTCCTAAAGCTCCCAAAGGGGAAAAAAACTTACCCAATAGAACTGGGGTCTCCAAGCTTGGCAACTTTAAGACTTGTAGACTTCAACTCCCAGAATTCCTCAGCCATCTTTGCTTTGCTGGCTGAGGAATTCTGGGAGTTGAAGTCCACAACTCCCTGCCTGCTTGGTTGCAGTGGATTGCAGGCAAGCGAAGCAAGGCAAGCATTGCGACTAGCAGCTAAGATAAGCAAGCTGGAGGGGGGGAGGATTTTTGCTACCGCAAAAATCTGGATCGCCAGAGCCATTTCAAAGGGAAAAACTTTTTTCCTTTTACTCTGACGATCCAAGCCGAGTCGCCTGATTAGCAGGCAACTCAGCTGGGATCGCCAGAGCCATTTAAGGCTGGTCAGAGCCTTTCAGGCTGGTCCGCCTGGTTACAGGAGAAGGGCACCCGGCGTATAAGACGACCCCCGACTTTTGAGAAGATTTTCATGTGTTATAAAGTCGTCTTATACGCCGGAAAATACAGTAACTCTAAAGTGCAAGCTTTATTTTATGTCTCGTTCTGGTTGATCTTCAGAAAAGGAAGAAAGGGGCTGCCCTAGATCTGCTGACACTTAGTGCAAGGCAGTAGTATTTCCTGTTGGGTTCTTTTCTCTTAAAACACTCTGTGCGTGTGTATGAATTTAATATAAATTTTATATGTCACTTATATGCAGTTGGCAGTTGAAGGGGTAAGAACTGTTTAGAGTAATGAAGCCATGAAAACAGTTTGGAGTGATTTGGGATAGGGGAGTATGAAATTGGTGCGTCCCTCTACATTTGTAGATCGTGAGTGCCAAGCCAGACTAAGTTTTGTCTCGTGCAACCTGGCTTAATGATGGTGCTGCCTTGTAATAGTACTAAAGAATAAGAATAATCACGTCAAGCTACTTTTCAGCTAAGCCACATCTAGAAGCCTTACCTGCAGAACGGAAAGTATCAATTAGGAGGTGGGGTTCTGCTTGATGAAACATCAAAAGGCAGGATGGTTACCAGTGTTGGGTTACAACACTGAAGTGCAGAGGAGCTGTTTAGCAATCTGCGGGTGACCACTCAGAATCAAGGCTTGGTTTGTTCCCCTATGATTTCATTCATTTTCCATTGCAGCTCTTTAAAAGGAGAAATGTGGAGCTAATTAATGAAGATGCTGCTATGTTTGACAGTCCCCTGGTAGATTCCTTGGTCAGCTCTACAATTGGAAGTGTAAGTAGAGATATACTGTGTTTCCTTCTTACTTCTCTCTCTTGTTCAATATCAGTAAGATACTAAAAAAACTTCCATGCACTTTGTACATGTTTTTTGCCTCAAAAGCTAAGGAAATCAACCTGTCAATTTCATTTTGAGCATTGGCAATCAGGTTCTAGCTAGAAAAGGGGATTTATCAGCTACCCCTGCAGGACCTCAGTTTGGGTTAGATGACCCCTTTTATCTGCTTTGGTACAATACACCTTATTGTATTTCTGAGAAGGTTTTTAAAAGAATTTCCTGGGATTTAGATGTCTTTCTTCTTAACCCTAGCCTGGAATCTTCTCCTTGAAAATTGGAATAGTCCTGTATTAAATCTAAAGTTTGAGAATTGGTATGAAAGGTGGGCATTAAATTTGGTGATGGATTAACTTTTGATCTTTTCAGGAGGGTGTGATCACAATGGAGATGGTAAAAATGTTGTTCTCTGAAGATCCTGATCTTCAGTTAGTAACTACCCAGCGATTCAGGAAGCTGCTTTCAAAAGGTACATTCAGCTGTAACTCTTTTTAAGAAGAGTTGGTGAGATAAACTTAGTGTTTCTGTTAGGCCCTCAAGATATATTTGTTGTTCAAATACTTTGCCAAAAACATCTGAACATTTTCTATAGGTGGGTAGACTAGACAGATGAAATCTAACAGCTGGAGCAGACTATCTGAGCTGCTCATTTTTTAATTGTACTGAATTACAACTCCCTTTATTTAAATGCCTTAAATTTCAGCAGTTAAGTTTTGACAGTAGTGTGCAATGAACATACTTGGCTAAACACAGATAAAATGCAAGCATACATTGTGTTATACAGAATCACTGGGCAGGCAGTTAGATGGAGAGATTAAATGTGTATATGGTCATGTTGGTGATGGCATATCTGCACAGGGTTATGTGCAAGCTGGGATTGTGATATTCATCCCCTGTCTCCCAAACGATAGGCAATCCTTACCCAATACTGTTTGATACGTATTTAACTTTATTCCCGTCCTTCAGTTTCTTTTTAAATTTTATTTTAGAGCCCAATCCTCCAATCGATGAGGTGATAAGTACTCAGGGAGTTGTGGACAGGTTTGTTGAGTTCCTCAAGAGAAGTGAAAACAGCACACTACAGGTAAGAGGAGGGCCAGCTATTTCTTGAAGATCTTAATCAACTTTACAGCTTGCTCTGTCTTTGTCCTGCTTATGTCTGTGGTCGTGATCCAATTGGCCAAAGACGTCTCACTACAAAACAATACCAAAAATAGAGATGTGTGGCTACAATGTTTAATAAAACTACTATTAAAATTTAAAATCATTGTTGTATGGCTATTTCAAAGCCTGCAAGTTTGACTGAAGCCATAATTCACTGTGGCTTTAAACATAGCGTATTTTGTTAAGGGATATGTGTGAAAGGAATACTTCGTTATTAGTTCTTTATTCCTGAATAAGTATAGGCCAGTGATGGCTAACCTTTGTGCCATTGCGTGCGAAAAGTGGGGGTGGGGTGGGGGGTTGTGCGTGTGTGTGCCCACACCCATAATTCTATGTGCCCCGCCCCTGCACATGTGTGTGCGACCCCCGCTGTGCTTCCCCCGTTTTTGGTATGTGATGGCATGGTGAGCCTGGTAGGCCCATTTTTTCACCCTCCCCAGGCTCCAGAGCCTTTCTAGGAGCCTGCGGAAAGTGAAACGGCCTTCCCCACCCCCCGGAGGCCCTCTGGAGGCTGGAAGTGGCCTGTTTGCCAACTTCCAGTGGGCCCAGAAGGCCCGAAAATCAGCTAACCGGCGCGCGTATGTGCACTGGAGCTGAGCTTGCGTGCCCACTGATATGGCTCTGCGTGCCACCTGTGGCACGCGTGCCATAGGTTTGCCATCACGGGTATAGGCTATCAGTCCTTCAAAGACATGTACATTATTAATCAGGCTTTAATATAACAATCCATTAAGATCCTTCCTGAGGGGCACTTTATGATTGAAAACCAGACACCAGTTATTCCACTGGGATCTAGCTTGGGTGGGGAAGTTCATTGTGGGGGAAAGACTTGCAGCAGCACCACTGAAGAAAGAGCTGCCACTCAAAGTGGCTGTTGCCATCCTGCCACAGGTGAATTCCTCCCTCCGCACTGTCAGTGAAATGGCATCTATTTTATGGCTTCTAGAGCTGGTGCATGCCTTCCTCCACAACTAATTGTCCTCTGGAAGCTTTCAGTTGAAATCAGATTAGAAATGGCAGCCAGAGTTAGGAGGTCTCATTTCTGAATTATTTTGCCTTGTGGAAGGCTGCCCCCCTGCCCCCCGCCCACCCAAACAACAATTGTCGGTTGTTCACTGGCTGCTTCTCTTCCAGTTTGAAGCTGCGTGGGCATTAACCAACATCGCCTCAGGTAACTCACTACAAACTAAGATAGTGATTGAGGCCGGGGCAGTCCCGATCTTCATCGAATTGCTGAGTGCTGATTTTGAAGATGTCCAAGAGCAGGTGAGACTCAGACCTGGGCTACTGATTTCATGGCAGCTCTTGAGCTTTTGTTCATTCTCTCTCAAGCATTTCTGCAGCAGAATAGTCAGCTCAAGTTGTGAACAAAACACGATCAATGGTGTCCTAAAAGGGCAGCAGCTTCCCAGTTTAAAAATTATTGAAATGACTGATTCTCACAAGATTTTTAAAATTTGTTTGTTTAAGTAGGGAGGTGCCTGGAGCTTGGAAATGTTTTTGACTGATCTAGCCATTTCGTATTGCTTGTTTACACCTTGAACTATCCCACCACATTGTAGGTTTACAGTTATACTGAAGTTGTTAGTGCTCCATCACTGGAGACTTTTAAGAAGAGACTAGACAGCCATTTGTCTGAAACGGTGCAGGCTCTCCTGCTTGAGCAGGCGGTTGGACTCGAGGACCTCCAAGGTCCCTTCCAGCTCAGTTATTCTATGTTCCACGGTCTAATTATGATGTAATTACATCACACTGATTACTTGCCTTTCCCCTGGAAAGGCATACATTGGGGTAGGGGTCCTTCACTCAGTTTATTCTCACAACAACCCTATGAGGTATGATGGCCCAACTGGCTCTTTTATCACCCTGGGACTCAGTGTCTAACCTTCAGGCTCTACTGCTGTCACAGATGCGTCGGACTACCTAGGGTAAGGCAAGCTGCTCTGTATGGCATGAGAGCTGGGCCAGTTGGCAAGAAAGAAGCACAGACCCCTAAGAGTTATTGGAAGGCTTGGGTTATAGAAGGGATGAAATAATCAAATATGGGGTAGTAGCTATCTTGAGGAGGGACAACTGCAAGGTGATGCATTGTCCAGGCTTCCTCCATGTGCTGGGGCTGCTAGGTTGAGAAGGTTGCCTAGACTATTTTGCACTGCGTTAATCACAATAGTAACAAAAAGCATGGAAGTGACTATGGTCAGCGATTCATTTGCAAGGGCCAACTGACTGCTTCGCTGTTGCTCTTAACGTACCCCCTTCAAGGACTGAGTCCTGAAGCCCCTGCTCTTCTTCCAGGCTGTCTGGGCACTGGGGAACATCGCTGGAGACAGCTCTGCCTGCCGTGATTATGTCCTAAATTGTGGCATCCTTCCTCCTTTGTTGTTGTGAGTAGCCACTGGGAGAAATTCCACCACTTTGTGGCTCCTTCATTTCCTTAGGCTGCAAGTGCTGAGTGGGGCAAACTTGTCCTAGAACCACAACTGATTTTCTTATTTTCCCTGAACTAGCTGCTAGGACTGTTTATAGGATACAGTTGCCAAGCCCTTAAATAGCTTGGTTTAAAGCCAAAGGCCGTAATGTGGACTTAAGAATCATTTGATTATATTTCAGGCTCCTCACAAAATCTACTAGGTTGACAATGACACGAAATGCGGTCTGGGCTTTGTCGAATCTCTGCAGAGGGAAGAACCCACCCCCAGAGTTTGAGAAGGTAAGATCCAAATGTGTATTACTTTATTTTCCCAGCCACAGGGATCTCTTGTGTGCCATAGACGTTCTCAACCGTGGCAATTGGAAGATGTGTGGATTTCAAGTCCTCGAATTCCCCAGCCAGCACAGTTGAGAAACACTCATCACTTATCTAGACTCAGGCTTAAAACTCACATCTTGCTCCTATCACTTAATTCTCCTTCTTGCATTTAAAAGCACCCGAAGTGTAGTACCTGTGAAAATAGTAAAACGTATGCCTTCTGGCATGTGCTCATTGTAACTCAAGTCCTGATAGTGCTGACTGCAGGCCGAGCATCTTACAAAGTGTAGTATTTTATTCTCCAAAAGACAAGACAATCGGTGTGAGTAATAACTCTAAGCCAGAGTTACTGCTGTATCTAGCATATGAAACCCTCAAGGTCTACTTAAACAGCAACTTACTTCCGTGTAATCACCATCCAAACTATCTTTGGGTAACATTGGATCAGGCTGTCTTCTATAAGATACCCTTAGAGAATACAGCGGTAAAAATCAATGCCAGAAACAACATGCTCCAAAAGCAATGTGGAACTAAATGGGGAGCTTCAGCTGCCACCCTCGGGTCATCAGCACACGCCAGACTCAACAACATCATGAGGGTTATAGGCGGATGTATTAAAACCACTCCTACTTGGCTTCCTGTTCTGAGCCAAATAGCAGTGCCAGCTTTACGAAGGCTCAATGCACAACTGAGAGAATGCAGAAAAACTAGGAACAACTCATTCCTACTAGTGCATGCCAACCTTCCTCATTTATCAGCAGAAGACTCAAATTCAGGAAGCCCCTACTAGCCCTTGCACAACATCTGCCCAACAACTTTAACATCGATTCCCAGTGGAAAGCCAAATGGGCCTCTGAATGCCCAGGCACAGGAAGACATATTGCTGACCCCACAAAAAAGGTGCCAGGCTTTGAACTACATCAGCAATGGACAATCCTGAATAGGAATTGCACCTTGCACAGCGTCTGCCAGGGACTCTGTATCAATGGGGCCTGGCATCCTCCACTCAGTGGGACTGTGGCAGTGGTGGGTTTCTACCAGTTTGCCCTGGTTTGGGCGAACTGGTAGTAGCGGCGGGAGGCTCCACCCACTCACCCGGATGTCGTCATGGACGCTCTGCACATGCGCAGAAGAGAAGAAGGAGAGAGAAGTGCCATGAGTGAGCGAAGCAAGTGCATGTGCTCCTGGTTCCAAACCAGTAGCAAAGGTAAGTGGAACCCATTACTGGACTGCAGGGTTCCATGTCAAGTTGACATGGACAGTTAAATATAAATGATGCTGTGCTTCAATGGTTAGATGGCCTAGACATCAGTATTTGAACATAGATCTTTTTTAGCATTTATTTATTTTATTGTGTTTTACTAATCTAAGTGAAATGTTAATATAAAATGCTAGTCCATGTATGATATGCCATATGCTAAATGAAATAAATAAACAACTGCATCTATGGATAGAGGGCTGATTTACCAGCTCTAAAATAAGTGTTCAGTGTGATTATAGCATGAGACATTGATTTGAATATACAAGCTGTATTTCTGAATTGAGCATGAAATAAGAAATTTGACCTTACACACCTAAAACTCTGTGGAGAACTGCTGAAATGCCTGTAACCTCCTCTTGACCTCTTGGTCCAGTGTTCTCACTATCTCTTGCAATTGTGTTTTTGGACAGGTGTCGTCCTGTTTGCCGGTCTTGTCTCGCTTGCTCTTCAGCAGTGATTCGGACTTGCTTGCAGATGCCTGCTGGGCACTTTCCTATCTGTCGGATGGACCCAATGAGAAAATCCAGGCAGTCATAGATTCAGGAGTGTGCCGGCGACTGGTGGAATTGCTAATGTAAGTGTAAAAGTGCTAAATTATAGTTCGCTTAGCTATAGCTTATTGAGTAATTGGTTAGATTCACATGTGCCACAAATAATGGTTTGCAAACTACTCTGGCTGTGTTCATTTTGTGAAGTCAGATATGAAGAGTCTGTGTGGGAATGATCTCGGGAGGCAGGAGGAAAAGCTGCAGAAAAGGCAGCACTGGGCTAAGAGGCAGCTGTGCCCTCACAGAAGGAAAGGGGCCTGGGAAATGTCTTAGGAGGGTCCTCCCTGGGTTTTTGGACTGGAAAGCCAAAGGGGGAGAGATGGACTTCAGACTTGCATGTTTCTGTGAATAAAACCTTAAACACTGCTAGCACATCTGGGTGTGCTTGTTGCCTGGACTGCCTTACAAAGTTGTCAATTTCACAAGAATTACACTTGAATATTTTCTGACACATTAATTGGGGGTGTAGCTGAAGTCTATCCAATTTTCAAAAGAGGACAAATGATACTGAGGCAGTTTCCTTTCTTTTAAACTGTGGGGTAGCATCAGCAGAGGGTTCAGCCACTTCCTAGGTGGGGAGAGGATGGTGAGAACGCACATCGAGTGCAAAGGATTGCTGCAATCTGCCATTGCGGTAGAACAGTGTGGGTGTCCCTACTGTCCTCCTACACTCCCATCTCCAGTGGAATAAATAGGAAGGGGGCTGAGTGAACTGAGGTGCATTTGGGAGAGCTTGAGGGAAGACGTGAACTGGAGGGGATTCACTTAAAGTCCCAGCTTAACCCATCCTGAGTCTAGTGTGTTCCAAGTAGGTGTGACGGTAGGAATCCCTGAACATCAAAGCAGGATGGGGAAGCTGCTTTAAGGTAGCAAAGATCTGGTATGTGCAGGTCCAGCTTTTTATAAGTAGTCTTTGACTTATGACTGGCTGCTTAGCAACTGTTCATGTCACAACTGATCCCGGAAAGGGGACTTACAACCTGGGTTCACAGCAGAGGTAGGTTTCAGCAGGTTCTGACCAGTTCTGGAGAACCGGTAGTAAAAATTCTGACTGGCCCCGCCCCCATCTATTCTCTGTCTCCCAAGTCCCAGCTGATTGGGAGGAAATGGGGATTTTGCAGTAACCTTCCCCTGGAGTGGGGTGGGAATGGAGATTTTGCAGTATCCTTCCCCTGAATTGGGGAGGGAATGGAGATTTTATAGTATCCTTCCCCTGCCATGCCCACCAAGACACGCCCACCAAGCCATGTCACACTCACAGAACTGAAATTAAAAATTTTTGAAATCCACCACTGGTTCAAAGTGTTCCATTTCTGAAGGTTTTCAAGAGAGGCTTGGACAGCCTCTCTTGTCCAGGATGGTATAACGTCTCCTACCTTGGGCAGGGAGTTAGACTAGAAGACCCTCAAGGTGTCCTCCAGTCCTGTGAGTTGATTCTGACAGACAGGGCCCCGGCCTGGTTATATGTCCAGACTCTGGGCATTCTGAAACATGGCTGCATATATGGCATTTGCATGTCCCATGGTCATATGACTGCATTTTATGATGGTTTTGCTGAAAACCTTTTGGCAGAACATATCCATAGCGAACCATTGGTCATAATGGCAATCTTCATTATGATTTTCTGTCAAGGACTACCTGAATTCCAGAGAATCTGTAGCTTAGAGCTATTATTCGACATGGGAACCTTGACTGTGGTGCTCCAGACGTTGGCCTGGCCTGAACATTTTAATGAAAACGGGCTGGTGTAATGTGCCCTGGCCATATAAGGCAGGTGCATGGCCTATGACAGTGGTGGGATTCAGGTAATTTAACAACCGGTACTCTGCCCTAATGATTTCTTCCAACAACCAATTTGCCAAACTGTTCAGAAAGTTAACAACCGGTTCTCCCGAAGTGGTGCGAACTGGCTGAATCCCACCACTGGCCTATGATCTTCCAGATGTTGCTGAGCCACCTCAGCCAGCAGCCCGGAGGAGCACGTGGTAGATTGCAGCTGAGTAATATTGAGGGTCTTCCTTGATTCTCCCACTGGCCTCTATGGGGTTTCCTGGTTTGCATCCTGGCTTTGCACAAATAGACTTCGCTGGGATGTCTCTGATGGAATCCATTATTGATGAATAAGAAAGGCTAAACTTAAGGAACGTTGAGTGTATTGTTGTCTTTTTCTGCACACAGGCACAGCGATTACAAGGTGGCTTCCCCAGCTTTGAGAGCAGTTGGCAACATTGTGACGGGGGACGATATCCAAACCCAGGTGATGGGGGGGCGGGGGGGCAGGCTTGTGTAGCCCATTGCCGGCTTCCTCCCCCAGGAGGCCCCTTAGTTTGTTTCCTAAATCTTCCTTTGAAATATCTACCACCAATCTGGGGAAATCAAGCTCCAGGACTTTTGCTTCCAGTCAATAATCACAGAGGTTGTGGAATCTGGCAGTGATACTAGCCTTGGTACTCAAACAATGATTTAAAACATATTGGCTTAATGTCAGGGACTGCAATTATTCATTGATGTGGGGGACACTAAATTTGTTTTTGTTTGTGCAATTCACTGAAGGCTAGGAATTACTTTCTTTTCTGCTGTCTTTTTATTTGGGTATTTCTATTTTTGCATCTTCTTGTTTTCCTTATAATGCTAGCAGCAAGGGCTTAGGAGAATAAGTGGATCTTTGGGTCTCTCATGAAAATTACCAGACACACACTTGTCTTGCCATTCCTCAGATGTCAGTCCTCTCAATGTGGGGCCCTTGAAAGGTTCACGACTCAAGACAAAAAGACAAGGGACAAGGTGGCACTTGTGGCAGCCAGTAAAGTTTAGGGCTGTTAAGCAAATTTGGAATGTGGAGAGTGGAATTGCTCAGAGACATCCCATCTCCCCACCCCCCAAGGAGATCCCTGAGCTCATTCCCTAGGTTCTCCTTTGAAACACCCACCGCCAATCTTCTGCCTGTTTTCTTGGGTGGGAGTCTTGTAAGTAAAATTGATGCTAGCAGTTGGTACTTCGCTTTTCCATTTCCCTGTTTATATATGTTTTAAAAATATTTTTAATTAAAAAATATTACTGGCATTACCATAACATGATGGTGCCAAACCAAATTAGGTGGTCCAGAAATATGTGAAATCCAAAGAGGGCTATACCCATTTATGTCTGTTTATTGCCCATAAGCTTATTTGGTCCCATAACCAAGGGACCATGACTGATGGGAACACGTTAAGCAGCTTCATCCAGTCATACATGTCCTTCAGATGGTACCTCATGATCAAGCCCTGATCTGATTTGGGAAGGTAGTTCTCCAAATTTTCTCCTGATTAAACTCTCCCTGCTGCTTTCTTTAGAGTAATGAAGACTCTCTTGAGGCCAGCTGACCTTTAGCTTAGGTTTGCTCTGGTTCAGCATTCCTGTATCTGTAACCAAATTATGATCCTCTCTGCTATTGTATTGTAATAGTTTAATAGGGCTGTTTCCTATGAGATGGCTGTAATTAATCAATCAATGGATGGATGAGCTTGGGGGACGAGGGGGAAAAATGGTGCCTAGAAGACGAGAGCAGGGGCAGCACCCAGGGGCTTAACGGTCAGAGGAAGAAATGTAGGAAGGGCCCATCCTGATGCATCGGGGTTAAAAGTGGTGCTGGGAAATTAGTATCTTCAGACTTGCAAGATTCTGTTAATGTAGCCTTACAGTAAAGTAGAATGAGCTCATGTTTCCTGTCTGGCTTATCCAGCAGGAGGGCTGACATCAGTCTTGCTTCCCTCTGCCCCTGCTTGATCCATTAGGGTGGATACTTCCTAAATTCCTTCCTCTGATTGTTAATCTATTTGGGGGGGGGGCACCCTCTCTTGTCTAATTGTCTCCTAGGGAGTATCTTTTCCCCAGATCATCCACCCATTTTGTTGCATGGAGGTAGGCAGAAGTTTTGAAACAGGGTGCTTATTTGCTTTTCCTTTCTAGGTGATCCTAAATTGCTCAGCTTTGCCTTGTCTCCTTCATCTGCTTAGCAGCCCCAAAGAGTCCATCCGGAAAGAAGCTTGCTGGACCATCTCCAATGTGACAGCAGGGAACAGAGCTCAGATACAGGTAATAAGCCAACGGAAGTAACACTCCTGAGGCTTAAATGACTGTTTCTACATTTCTGACTAATTTTCCAGCCATGCCAAATCATTTTCCTTGTTACGAATCCCTCCAGGAACATCAACTCTATTACACGCCTTTGTGTCATTTGCAAAAAGACAAATCCTTCAGTTAATAGGTGATTTGTATTTCAGCCTTCTCCAATTTGGTAGCCTTTCCAATAGCTAGGTTGAATCTCAGAATTCTCAGCAATGCTAGGCTTGTTGGAGAATTCTGGAGATTGATGACCATACATCTGGAAGTCTATCCAGCTCAGGAAAGTCTTCTTTAATGCTGCCCCACCTTGCTTATATTCCTCCAAGGGGATAGAAGAAGATTAATCTCTACTGCAAGAAACATACTGCTTTTAACTTCCGATCCAGCCACCAATATACTGGTATAGTCCTTTTTCAGCCTTTTTGAAACAGTATTAAGCAGACACCGCAGTCATTAAGCAAACCCATTCATCTCAATGGTCAATGCCCATTGGCAATGCCAGAAACCAGCAAAAAACATAGTGAATCACAGTTACTTAACTGTGGAATGCCACAACTGGTCATGAAGCTGACTCGGCCGACATGCAGTCATGTGGCTGTAGGGGTGGTCGTGCATCCAGGACCGCTTTATGGGGCCATAAAGTATCTATGCGGTGGCTGTCATAACTTCCAGTGGTCATAAAACAACTGGTCATTAAGTGAGGAATGCCTGTACTGCTGCTCCGTCCTCACCTGCCTCGAGGTGATTGGGGGTTGGGCCCAATGCTCAGCCTCTACCTAACCCTGTCCTGCCTCTGGCCCTGCAGGCAGTCATAGATGCAAACATCTTCCCAGTATTAATTGAGATCCTGCAGAAGGCAGAATTCCGCACAAGGAAAGAAGCGGCCTGGGCCATCACAAACGCCACTTCAGGAGGAACGCCAGAGCAGATTAAGTAAGGCCTAACTTTAACTTCAGAGTTAGTTTTTTTTTGTTTGTAATTGTGCTTCTCTCTTATTAACAGGTCTGTGAAAACAAAAAAATTAAAAGAACCCGTGGAGTTCATGGGGCAAGTACCCTTGCCAACGTAATGTTCTTGGCACAAACAAATTTTACTCTGTTTCCAATTTTTAAATTTAAAATTATTTTTTTTCTAAAAAATCAAGAATTGGATGCCTGGATAAAATGAGATAACCCAACATTAGTTGTTCATCTAAGAAGCTTCCAGTCATTGATTTTTATTTTTTTATTAAATTTGTTTGCTGCCAATTTTGTCACAAGGTGACTCTGGGCAGGTGACAACATTAAAATTGTGAATAAGGAATGAGAAACATTAAAGGTAAGAAGTTCTGCCTCACTATCTGTCAACTGAGACAAAAATTAATGAAAGGTAGGATGAAAGCCTGAGAAGAAAGTTGTGTTCTTGAGATGTGTGGCTATATAAATCAAGGAAGGAAGGAAGGAAGGAAGACAACATGGTTTCCACCATATCATTTCCCCTTTATAACTAACTAATGGAGGATTTGGTTTTGATGATGAGGCAAGAGCTGGGTGTCCTAGTGGGCCACCACTTTAGGGCTGCAACTGCCAGAAAGGCCAACAGATGGCATCAAGAGCATGAGAAGTGATAGTACCACATTATATTGCACTGTTGAGGCCAGGCGTGGAATGCTGCATCCATTCTGCTCACCAAGATACATAATAAGATGCTGAGACCATGGAAAGAGTGCAGAGAAGAGCCACAAAGTTGATAAGGGGTCTGGAGGCTGAACTGTAGGATGAACGGTTAAGAGAACTAGGGATGTTTAGTCTAACAAAGGGAAGAATCGAGGGTGACATGATAGCTGTCTTCCGGTACTTGAGGGGCTGTCACAGAGAAGCGGGGGTTGACTGACACTATTCTCCAATGTACCAGAGGGCAGGACAAGAAGCAGTGGGTGGATGCTTGTTAAATAGAGATCCAACCTAGAACTAAAAAGAAATTTTCCGACAATAATAACAATTAATTAATGCCTACCACACTTGTGGGTGCTCCATTGCTGGAGATTTTCAAGAAAAGATTTGGTCAACCATTTGTCTGGGATGATCTAAGGTCTCCTGCCTTGATAGGGGGTTGGACTGGAAGACCTGCAAGGTCCCTTCCAGCCCTAGGATTCTATGTCATGCACTTCATAGCATGTGCATTTTATGGCTCTTACTAGTCTAATAATGACAGCTGATGGTTTATCCTTGTTTACAGGATTACACAATTATCTGCTGCTCATAAACAACACCTCCATGATTGGGAAGAGGGGCAAATAGTAAAACAGAGAATCAATTATATGCATCCTAATACTTTATTTTCCTCTTATAGTTTGCTAACTATAGGAGTCGTAGCTTGAATTTCAGAAGAGGAACTGGGGAAGAGGGCATGTCTTCTCAGCAAGGAAATTAATCTCCAAGAATGTTCAATTTTACCAGTAGTTTTAGTCTTCTGGATTTTTTTTTGCTTCGTTTCCAGATACTTAGTAAACCTGGGCTGCATTAAACCCCTGTGTGATCTTTTGACCGTCATGGACTCTAAGATAGTTCAGGTGGCCCTGAATGGCCTGGAGAACATCTTGCGGCTGGGAGAGCAGGAGGCCAAGCAGAGCGGCACTGGCATCAACCCCTACTGCAGCCTCATTGAGGAAGCTTACGGTGAGGGCCGAGTCTTGAACATGTGCTGTGGCTATTTGAAATGGATGCTCTCAGTTGAGGTTCCCCTTTGTGGAATTCCTTCCCAGTGGGGCGTCCCTAATGCCCTGAGGTTGCCTTTCCAGCATCAAGCTAAAATTTTAATTTTTCAATTTTTTTTTTAAAAAAAGTTTTGCAATGTATTATTGGATAGCACCTGACTTCACTTCTGTCTCTGCCCCTTTTCCCCCCAACCCTCAATGTTTAATAAAAATGATCCTCTACCCCTTACACCAGCAGTCCCCAACCTTTCCGGCTTGATGGACTGGCGGGGGGGGGGAGGGGGGATCGTTCAGTGCAAGTGTGAAGGCACACAACTCCATTTGCACCAATGGGTGCGCATGCCTTCCGCTCATGCAAGTGCTTTTTGGCACCGTTGTAGCTTCAAACAGTCACTAAATGTTAAGGACTGCCTGCCCTTGACGGCTCAGTTGTGTAAACCACCTGAGCTTTGATGGGGAACTCCATGTAAATGACGTCTTTCTCCTTCAGGCCTGGATAAAATAGAGTTTCTCCAGAGCCACGAAAACCAAGAGATCTACCAGAAGGCCTTCGACTTGTACGAGCACTACTTTGGCATCGAGGATGATGACTCCACTCTGGCCCCCCAAGTGGATGAAGCTCAGCAGCAGTTCATTTTCCAGCAGCCCGAGGCCCCCATGGAAGGCTTCCAGCTATAACCAGTATGTGGAGTTGAGGGCAAGAAGACCCTCCCTTTGATGGAAAGTCAACTGGCGAGAGCCTTCCCACTCCCAGCCCCGTTTCCTTCTCTGCCACGCGGAAGGTGGCCCTGCCCGCTCTACCCGTTGCCAAACAGCTTTCTCCTTCGCGACACACAGCAGCATCAGTTGACTCTTTTCTGGAGAGGAGATACACTTATGCACTATTTTTCTTCCCATTTTTTGTGCTGCACGAATGTGTCAAAAAAGCAGGTGCTGAAGTGGATGGAGGAGGGAGGTGTAAATGCCTTTTAGTTTGTGGTTTTCCTCCAGGTTTCTTTTTTTGTGTGGTGTATTTTTTTTTTCTCCTCAGATGAGATTTTTCACTTGGGTACTTGAGAGATGACTTTTTCCCCCACTGGGAGAAGGCAAGATAACCTGAATTGTAACCAAGGAATCTAATCTGGATGTTTGGATTCAACTATTTAAAACAATTTGCACATGTTAATTTTTATTAGAGACTCTTAATTTGTCTAATGCACCACTTTGGCCCGTATGGGGTCTTTTTTTGGGAGGGGGGAATCCTCTTGCCAAACAGCACCTTTTGAGGGAATTGGGCCAAGTTGCTGCTGTTTTTCTCCCTCTCCTCTACTTACATATATCTATAAAAAAAAGAAAGAAATTCTGCCCAGAGATGCAGGCTGAATTGGACTGTCCCATCAGGCTTTGGGAAGGCTTCCCTTATCAGGTGGGGAGGGCAATTTAAAGATCCAAAAGAGCAGCAGCTCCTGATGCTCCAGTCTTAAGGGGAAGGCACAAAAAAAAAGAACTCAAAAGCACAGCTGCCTTTTTAGGTGGACTTAACATTTGCTACTGACTGAAGTGAACTGGGAGAAGAAACCCCTTCGTGCATCTTTACTTGAAGAAACAAAATTGCAAAACTCATTGGAGCCTTTTGGTTTGTGCCATTTTATTTTGAATTTTTCTTTCTCTTGGACCACTGGGGTGGGGGCGACTTGGGCGTGGTAGAGCTGGGGGGGGGGGGGGGGGGGCTTATCATCTGCTCTCCATGCCACCCGTCCCATGGCCTGTGTCTCTTTCAGAATTACCTCCTGCTCACAACTGTATCGTGTACATTTACTTCAAAATGAAGAAGTCAAAGCTCTGTATTTTTTATATATTATATATACACGTAGACATTTGTCTCATTTGGTCTGGGGAGGCGGGGGGCTGATTCTCCAGAGTGCTGATAGAGAGGAGGATATTCTGGGCTAGGCCGGCCTAGAGAGTTGGCTATTCAAAGTTCCCAGCTGCAATTGTCTTGGGCTCCCTCTTTGCCTGTTGCACGAGTGACCCAATTTGATGAACAGGCTTTTGTTGGAGGCTGACTGGGCCCTGGCTGGTTCTTCCTTCCAGAGAGAAGCCCCTGGCTGAGAGGCCCCTTCGGGTGTCTTAATCCTTGCTCTCCCTCATGGGGAGAAGGTTCTCAAAGCCTTCAAGAGAAGAGATTCAGGCAGGGGTGAAGTCGAACATGAAAGCCTTGGGCTGTATTTTGTAACAGAGGTTTGCTTTTCATTGTTTAAAAAAATGCCAAGGAAATTTAATAAACTTCATCTCTGCATTCAGTGACTGGAATCCACAGGTGAGTAGACTGAAGCATGTTGGGTTTTTTTGTCTTGCAGCCATGTCACAATTGCCATTCCTAGAACCATAAAAGGCCTTTTGGGAATCATGGCTGAGCTGGCTCTCAAAGGGCAAAGATGTCAAAGAAATCCCTTTTGCTGAAATAAGGTTGAGATGCTGCATGTTGGTAGAAATTAATATTTGCCATGAAATGCCATGCTCTTAAATGTGTGTGTGTGTGTGATGTAAGGTGCATGACTCCAAAAATAACTAGGTGGCTTATGTAATTGAAAGCGAAAACAGGCAAAGCAAAACAAAACAAACAAAAAACCTAGAATTTTTAAAAAGACCACCCAATGCCTAAAATACTACCCCAACAGGGCCAGGGGTCACAAACAACCTAACTTTGAGCAAAGCCATATTTTAAAAAGACTTTGGAGCCCTTGCAGGATGGGGCTGTGGAGATGCTCTTCCAGAGTGCAGGCAGTCCAATAGAGAAGGGGCACTTGCCGAGCCTTGCTAGATGACACTGTTTGAAGGTGAGGACCCAGAACACTACGGAGGCCTTTCTATGCTTTGGCCATGCACTGCCTTCGCAGCCAAAGGGCAGTTTATTAGGATCTGTTGCAGCACTTCAGAACCCATGCATGGGGCATGTGCACAACACCCATCTGCCATGGCCTTTCCCCAGGATTGCACATTGGCTCCACAGGCCTGGAAATGGGCCTGGCCTTTCAAGAATTACACAACAGCCTTTCCTTCGTGCTCCAAAGCACCTTCTTTGTTTCCAGATCTGATGTGCGTATTCCAAAATAATCCAGAATGCAAAGATTATTGCTACAAATCATTAGACATATTCACATATTTACTCGAATGTTTATTATTGCTGGAAAATAACATTAATTGGGAATATTCAGGACTAAATACCATAAATCATTTGCTGCTTGTTAAATTTATATTCTTAGTGAATCTGCAGCATGTGGATTGTCATCTTTTACTTCAATATCTTGGCTTAAACCACATTTTCCAGAGAGCAAAAAATGTCCAAATTGCACAAAGCAGCAGGAAATTCTGAAGCTCTATTTAAGTAATGCAAATTTAATGCCATATTCATCTAAGATCCCTTTATTTACAAACTAATGTTTTTGACTTCCCAGGAAAATTAGGATGCTTTCAAAAAAAGAAGGAAGGAGAACACGTTAGGAAATTTACACCTGAGTGTATCATAACTTCACAGTTGCAAATAAACTGTCAGGTATAGGATTAGATTTTATCAAGGACACACACAACTTACTACAAAGAAGAAAAAACTCTTGGAAATAAAATTGGGAGTACTTAAATGGTGTTTTATCTGCTGTCTATTCTTACAAAATTTTCAGAAATGTCACTATTTAATACGATGGTAACTTTGTATAATGGATGTCATTCAATATAGGAAAGCACAAATTTGAAAAGCTGGATTCCCCTAAATAGTTACTGGGGGAAATCTCAGGCCTCAAAGAATGCTAGCATTAATATGTGTCAGGTTGGTATCTACTGGGACAATGGTGAGGGGATTTTTTGCATTTGGCCTCTATACACCAGCATGCTTAACATGAATTGAATTGAATACTTTATGTGGCCAAGTGTGATTATATACACAAGGAATCTGCCTACGGTGCAGAAACTCTGTGTACATACAGAGCAAATGATAATCATACCATTAAATAGTAAGAAAGATAATGAGGATAAATAATAATACTGCACTCATACTACATGGTGAATACACATGGACAGCACTGTGAGAATTAGCTGTTGAGTGAAATGAAACACTCAAGATGTGAGCCAACACTTTCAGCTTTAATTCAAGGGGTTTGACAAATTACAGGAATTAACAGCCACTTTTAATACACCCAGCTCTAGTTTTGGTGGCTCATCAATAGTTAATGTAATTAAAATATAAGGATTGGTTTTAATACGTGGATTAAAGGATTGCCTGAACCCGGTAGGCATGCCCAAATGCTGACTTTCCTCCTTTGAGATGCTTTGCTGCGCCTTTACTGCAGCTGCCTTCTGCTGTTGCTTCTTTCTGCCTTCAGCAAGTGGACAGCAGCTCTCTTGGGTTGGGGTCAGGTGACTGACTTGGCAGTTTCTTTGCCGACGAACCCTTGGGTTGCTTTTACCATATGTCAGTGTTTCTCCACTTAGGCAACTTTAAGAGATGTGGACTTCAATTCCCAGAATTCACACACCTTAAAAGTTGCCCGGGTTGAGAAATGTCAGTAGGTTTTGGGTGATTATCCAGCCACAATATGAAGCAGCGTCCTATCAGTTTTGCAGCATTTGGCTGAATCAGCAGATTCATAGCCCATTTCACTTCAGAATTCATCCTACTACAGTTACCAGCAGTCAGGCCATCAACACCATTGACCTGGTTCCATTGGAAGCCATGCATATATACAGGTGAAAGTAAAAAAATTAGAATATCGTGCAAAAGTTCATTTATTTCAGTAATGCAACTTAAAAGGTGAAACTAATATACGAGATAGACTCATTACATGCAAAGCGAGATAGTTTAAGCCTTGATTCATCATAATTTTGATGATTATGGTTTACAGCTCATGAAAACCCCAAATTTACAATCTCAGAAAATTAGAATATTGTGAAAAGGTTCAATATTCTAGGCTCAAAGTGTCCCATTCTAATCAGCTAATTAAGCCAGAACACCTGCAAAGGGTTCCTGAGCCTTTAAATGGTCTCTCAGTCTGGTTCAGTAGGTATCACAATCATGGGAAAGACTGCTGACCTGACAGTTGTGCAGAAAACCATCATTGACTGGCTCATGCTTGTGGGCCAGTTATCCAGAGAGGGTAACTCGGTCAACTATTTCTGGATGTCAAAAGGCGTTTATCTCCTTCCACTGCTGTGGGAGGGCAGTGGAGCCCGGTTTATTTGTATCCAAGACTGGTATTTTTTCTCCTTGTGGATTTTAAATCACCGAAATGGTCCCCCTCACCATAGACTATTTTCCACCCCAAATTACCAGATGTATTCGGTGACTGAGCTTCGCGCACTGTGAGATTCCCCCCTCTCACAGGTTTGGCCCTCCACTTTATCGAGGGCCTACCTCGATGATGGGTTTCGGAACCCCGAGAGGTGGCATGCAGCGAAAGGGAGATTGCAAAGATTTTTACATAAATTTTTAATTAAATTTGAAATAGGTTCTAGGGAGAGGGAGGGCTGGATTGGAAGTAGGGCTGTGGGGTTGGGGGAAAACCCACTGAGGTTGGGACCAGGCCGGACTAGGGACCACGATACGGGAGGTGCAGGGTTCCGGGTTAAGGAGGGGATAGGAGCTTGTAATAACATCAGTACCATGAGTGGGAGGGGCAGATATGGCAGAAGCAGGGGGCCAAATCAGGTTATGGGAGCACGCGCCCGCTGTCTTCGAGCGGTGGTGTGCTCCGGCCCCCAAGGGTCTTCTCGTTCCCCAGGTAGACCAGACTCTCAGGCCCGGACCTTAGGCTGATGTTGTGCAATGCCAGATCCGTTGTAAATAAAGCCCCCCTCATTTGTGATCTTGTTCAGGAGGGGGGAGCGGATCTGGCAGGAATTATGGAGACCTGGTTGACCCAAGAAGGGGGGGTCCCCCTCGTTGAAATGTGCCCACCCGGTTTCCATGCATTTCATCAGCCAAGGTTGCAGGGTAGGGGCAGGGGGGTGGCAGTTGTTATAAAAGAAGGTCTTGGTCCGAGGGAGAGCACTGTTCCTCAGACTGCCAGTTGTGAGTCCCTCCTGGTGAAGTGGGGCCATGGGGTGCAGATGGGCTTGCTGATCATGTACCTGGCTCCGTGCCACGTGGCAGCGGCCCTGCCTAAGCTGCTCAACATCATAGCCAGGGTGGCGGTTGATATCCCCAGGCTTATGGTCATGGGGGATTTTAATCTGCCATCCATCGGCGAAGTGTCTGAAGCAGCACGGGAGTTCATGGCTTCCATGACAGCTATGGACCTGACCCAGTTAATGCACGGCCCTACTCACACGGGGGGAAACACTCTGGACCTAGTTTTTGTCTCTGGTTGAATGATCTTTTTTTATTATTATTAAAAAGTTTTATAAAAAGTACAAACATTTTCTCCCCCCCTCCCCTCTCCCTAACCCACCCCCCCTTTTCCCTCCCACATACCCAACCCCCCTCCCATTCTCCCCCACCCCTCCCCCCTCTCTGAACTTCCCAGGACTAGCACAGGGTCTAACATTCAGCAAACCTAAATTATAATCTGCTAACAATACATTGAGCTACATTAACCCTAGATCTTTAACTCCTAGCACACAAAACATTGTACACATAAAACACTAACAAAATCAGAATATTTCATTCATAAGCTATTTGAAATTTTTTAGTCCGATATTTGTTTTGGATATAATCAATCCATCTTCTCCATTATATATCTTTCGTTCGAATAATCCCTAAGGTATGCGGAAATTTTCGCCATTTCTGCCAAATGTACTACTTTTAATGTCCATTCCTCAATGGTGGGTATATCTTCCTTCTTCCAATATTGTGCCACCAGTAGTCTTGCTGCTGTTATTAAATTTAAAATCAGCTTAGTTTCTATTACTGTACAGTCCATCATTATTCCCAACAAAAAAAACTGTGGCGTAAACTTAATCTTTTTCTTCAAAATATTTTGAATAATCCACCAAATTTTAACGCAAAACACCTTAATTTTTTTACAAGTCCACCATATATGGTAATATGTGGCATCCTGGCAATCACATCTCCAACATTTGGGCTGAAGGTTTGAATACATACAAGTTAATTTTTTCGGGTCCAAATGCCATCTGTAAAACATTTTGTAAAAATTTTCTCTTAAACTTTGAGCTTGTGTAAATCTCACATTTCTAACCCATATACTTTCCCATGTATCAATCGGTATTACTTCCCCTATATTTTGAGCCCATTTTATCATACAATCCTTAACTAATTCAGTTTCTGAATCTATTTCCACTAATGCATTGTATAACCTTTTTATATGCCTTTGGCTTTGGTCTCTAATTTGTTTAATTAGATTCTCATCCTGACACAAAATACCCATTTTTTGGTCTTCTGTCCATCTGGCTTGTAGCTGGCCGTACTGGAACCATGTTTTAATCACTCTTTCCTCTTTTAGTTGTTGAATAGTTTTTAATTGAAATATGTTTCCATCCCTATATAAAAGTTCTTTATATGTAATCCCATGTTGTTTTTGCTCTATACTTATGTTCTCTATCACATGTCTGGGTATTGTCCAAATTGGTAACTTATCATTTAATTTATATCGATATTTCTTCCAGACACAAGCACTTCTTAGTACTTAGTACTTAGTGCTTAGTGCTTAGTGCTAACAAAGCACTTCTTAGTATGTGACTTTTAAAAATAGTATCTACCCTTTTATCATACAGTAAATAATCATGCCAGCCATAAACCAGGCCGTACCCCTCTATATTTAATAGACTTTTCTCCGTTGAATTAACCCAGTCACTGACTGCTGACAAGACAGTCACATCATAATACAACACTAAGTTAGGCATTTTAAGGCCTCCTCTTTCCCTAGCATCCTGCATTATTCTCTGTTTTACTCGTGGTTTCTTCCTTGCCCAAACAAAAGTATTTACACCTTTTTGCCATTCCTTCAAATTTTTATCATTTTTAAGTATAGGTATTATTTGAAAAAGGAACAGAAACCTCGGCAAAACATTCATCTTGACTGCGGCTATCCTTCCCAACAGTGACAGTTGCAATTTTTCCCAGCTTTGCATCTCTACTTGTATCTTATGCCATAATGGTTCATAATTATGCTGATACAATTTCATATTTGTTGTCAGGATATTAACCCCTAAGTACTTAACCTTTTTAACAATTTCAAATCCCGTTGTAGTTTCCATCTCCTCTTTTTGTTTTACCATCATATTTTTAGCTATTATCTTTGTTTTGGCTGCGTTTATTTTAAAACCCGATACTTGTCCATAGTCCTTAATTATGTCCATCAGAGCCTTGATAGATTGTAATGGTTGGGTTAAGGTAACCACCAGGTCATCTGCAAATGCACGTAATTTATAGTCGTGCTGCCTGATTTTAATTCCTGTTATACTTTCTGATCCACGTATTTTATTCAGCAATATTTCTAATGATAAAATAAACAACAATGGAGACAAAGGACAACCTTGCCTTGTACCTTTTTCTATATTAAAATTATAAGTTAAGCCTCCATTAATTATTATTTGAGCTGTTTGTCTCTGATATATTGCCTTAATTGATTGCACAAAATAGTTTCCAAACTTCATCCTTTCCAGTAAATTAAGTAAAAATTGCCAATTCAGTTGATCAAACGCTTTCTCCGCATCTAGAAATATTAACACTTCAGGGACCTGGTTATTCCTACCCAAATACTCCAATATGTTAACAATGTGTCTTACGTTACTTTTCATTTGTCTACCACTTATAAAACCTGTTTGATCATAATGTATCATTTGTTGCATAACTTTCATTAATCTGTTTGCTAATACCTTAGCAAAGATCTTATAATCTGTATTTAATAGTGATATAGGCCTATAATTTTTTGGATCTAAGTGATCTTGTCCTTCCTTTGGTATTAAAGAAATAAAAGCTGTCTTCCAAGATGGAGGTACCACTCCACCTTGTTGTATATTATTAAATAATTGTTTCAGTGGGTCAACCATCTCTACCTGTAAACTTTTATAATAAACCGCTGTCAAACCGTCCGCACCTGGGGCCTTACCAGACTTCAGTTCTTTAATTACAGACATAATTTCCTCAGAAGTTATTGGCTGATTTAAAATGTCCCTCTGATCTTGTGTAACTAACAAAATATTCTCTTTCTGTAAATATCTATCTATATCTATATCTTGAATTTTATCAGCCATATATAATTTTGAGTAAAACTCTAAAAAAGACTTCTTTATCAATTCTTGCTGATAAACCTCCTTCCCTTTGTATTTTATTTTTTCTATTGTCCTTTGGCTCTGCTTTTTTCTCAGCAAATACGCTAACCACCTACCCGGTTTATTGGCGTTACAAAATGTATTATGTTTAGCATATTGTAAATTAGTTGCTGTTTGATCTGCTATCAACATGTTAAATTGCCCTTTCAATAATTTAATTACCTCTTTAATTTTATTATCTACTGGATTCAATATCAACATTTGTTCTTTTTTCTTTATTTCTTCTTCTAACAATTTTCTTCCCCCCCCCCCGCTTCTTTCTAAATTTATTATTCAAATATATCAAAATACCTCGCATATATGCTTTGGTTGCATCCCACACCATTTCTACAGGGGTACCCTTTTGCATATTTATAGCAAAAAATTCTTTCATAAATCTCTTACATTCCTTTACATTTTCCTCATATCTAAACAAATTTTCATTTAACCTCCAGGACTGTTTAGGTCCCTTCCCATACTCCATTTCTACCCAGACTGGACTATGATCAGTTAGCGTTCTTGGAAAAATCTTCGTAGTCTTCACCCTGGGGAAAAGATCAGTAGTTATTAAAATAAAATCAATCCTGGAAAAGGACTGATGTCAATCTGAGAAAAAAGTATAGTCTTTTTCTGTTGGATTTCTCTCCCACCAAATATCCTTCAATTCCCAGTCCTCCACCAATTCGAAAAAGGATTTTGGCAGTTTTGCTCTTGTAAAAAGACTTTGTTTAGGTCCTGTCTTATCTTCTTTAACATCTATAACTCCATTCCAGTCACCGAGCAGAATACATGATTTATAATTCCATTACGTCAGCTTTGCATGTAAAAGTCTATAAAAAGTTTCCTGTTGTAGATTTGGTGCATAAACTCCCACTAAGAGTAATTTCACCCCTTTTATTAGGACTTCTATTGCTAAAAATCTTCCTTGATCATCTGCTTCAATTAATTTTGCAATTAAGTCCTTCTTCAAATAAATAACTATGCCATTTTTCTTATCTGGTGCTGCTGCAACATAGTGTACACCCAATCTTGTATTTATTAAGTATTTTTGATCTTGTGATCTAATATGAGTTTCTTGTAAGCAAATTACATCGTTTTTAAATTGTTTAAGGTAACAAAATATTTTTCTTCTTTTCTGTGGTGAATTCAAACCGTTAACATTCCAGGTTAGGAATCTAGTTCCCATCCTTAAATCTCTGAAGCCTTTGGAGCATTTTCTGATTTTCATGCTTTAATTGACCTTTGGGTCTAGCTCCTCCCACAGCTTCTGTTTTAGTAGTTTCTCGTGATACCATCAGTGATTGTTGCAGTCTTAGCTCTTCTTTACGTTTAGCTGTTGCGGCTCTAGTCTGCTTTGATCCTTTGGTTCTTCTGGTATATCAATCAACTGTATCTGAAGAAGGTCTTCTTGGCTGGTCGAAATTGAAATTTCCCCCTGTGCTATTGCCAGCAAGTCTTCTCTCTCCTGTGGTCTCTCCTCAATTAGTTGTTTCTTGCCTTTGATTTCAGGTGATTTTGACCTCCCAGCCTTTAATACATTTAGATAGAAATCTCTTGCTTTCTCCACTGTATTAAGCCTGTATCTTTCTCCAGAATAGTTCACCACTATACCGGCTGGTACATCCCATCTGTATTGTATCTGGCGATTTCTCAACTCATCCACCAGGAAAGAGTACTCTCTTCTAGCTCTTAACATTTTCGGGGGGATCTCCTTCATTGTCATCACTTCTTGTCCATCCACTTGAAGCTTTTTTAAAAAAATGGCCTGTAAAATTTCATTGCGTATATGTCTTGTAGTGAAATATATTACAATGTCTCTGGGTAAATGTTTCTGCCTGGCCACCCATGAGTTGACTCTATATAGCTTATCGATTTGCCAATCCACCTTGGACTTCTGGTCCCCCATCAACTGTGCCAGTGCTGCTACCATCTTTTCTCTCAGGTTTTCTTGTTTATTTTCCTTCACCCCTCTTATTCTTAAAGCAAACTCCATTTCTCTATATTGAATCATGGTCACATCAGCCTCAGATCTCTCAATTTTTCCTTGGGCCTGCTCAAGTTTACTATCCAGAATTTGGCTGGCTTCTTTTACTTCTTCAATTTTATTCTCCAGCATTTCAGCATGAGCTGCCAACCCTTGAAATGCGTAAAGTATATCTTCCCTAATTTCATTATTTCGTATTAGAATATCATCTGAGACTGCTTTAATTTTCTGCTCAATCACTGCTGTGAGCCCTTCTGTCCTCTCATCAATCACAGCTGTGAGCTTCTTCTCTGTGGCTTTTAAAGCATCTTTTAAAGTATCTTGTAACAATTCGAGTGTTAAAACCTGTGGTTCTGTTTGAGGGGTAAGAGCTTGCAATTTTGAAGTATGAGCAGGAGAACTGCCAGCACTGCCTGGCCCCTTTGTGGGGAGAGTCTTTACTATTGGAGGTCTCGTGGCCATTAAAATTAAAAAAAAATTGCCCCCCTTCTTCTTTCTTCTTTCTTCTTTCTTCCCTTTCCTCTTTTTTATTTAAAAGCAGCCAAATAAAAGAAACAATTTTTCATTTTGCTCAGAACAGTCTTTAAAGAAATCCTCCTTCTAGCACAAAAACAAAGTCACTTCTTAGCAACCAATAGAGGCTCTATCGGCACTTCAAAATCACTTTCACTTTCACACCCTTTCAAGCCTCAATCGCCATTTTGTATCCTATTTCTTTAACAGATCCGAAGGAGGCAATACACAAAAAAGTTGGAGCTAACTTAAATACTTGCAATTTTGGTTCTCCTGGCTGGTCTCGCCTGCGTATTGCAAAAAATCCTTAAAAAATCCTAAAAAACCCCACAGATGCAGTCACGGCATTTAGCTCTGCCAATGCAGAGTTGTTCCTGATCCGGAGCTGCTTGGCTGGTTTTTGGGGAGTCCACACCCTTCGCACCCCAGTGATTCTTCTGGGGGCTCTTGGGGAACTCTACCCCCACCAGCCTGCTCTTCACTCTCCCCTTTGCCCGGGGAGAGACTTTTCAAGCCTTCCGACAGCGTTGGCCAGCTGATCGGAGGCTTTTACAGAACCGCGGAACGGGCGCTCATGTCGGAGCGTCCTCAATGCGATCGCGCCGCCGCCAGAAGTCCAGTGGTTGAATGATCTTGATATAGGGGATATAGAAATTGAACCCTTGTCATGGTCGGATCATTCTCTCCTTCGCTTTGACTTTCGAACTGCTACACCCTGCCACAGGGAGGTGGAACCGACAAGGTGGTTCCGCCCCGGTGCCTGATGGATCCGGATCATTTCCAGACAGAGCTTGGGCCATTTCCTGAGGCTCTGGCTCACGGCTCAACCGAAGACCTGGTAGCCACCTGGGATAGGGTGGCTGCTGGAGCTTTGGATCAGGTTGTGCCTTTGCGGCCTCTGACTCGGCGTCGATCTCGCTTGGCTCCTTGGTTCACCGAGGAGCTGAGGGAGATGAAACGCCGGAAAAGATGCCTAGAGAGCGGTTGGAGGGCCAGCCATTCTGAATCTGACCGAACACTGGTAAGGTCTCATATTAAGACCTACCTGGTGGCGATAAAAGTGGCAAAATATAACTATTTTTCCACTTTTATTGCGTGATAATCGCCCGGCCACCCTGTTTAGGGTGACCCGCTCCCTGCTCCTTCAGGAAGCATGGGAGGACCCCTTGGAAGGTAGAGCCGAGGAATTTGTACAGTATCTGTATGACAAAATCACTCAGATTCGGGAACATCTGGACTCTGACTGGGTAGAGTCAGAGGGGAGGATGGAAGCAGGTCATGAGAATGTTATCTGGGAAGAGTTTGACTCAGTGACTCCCGAAGATGTGGACAAGATACTGGGTAGACTGAGCGCTGCCACATGTTTATTGGACCCGTGTCCCTCCTGGTTGGTACTGGCCCCTCGGGAGGTGACACGAGACTGGCTCCAGGGGATCATAGATGCTTCCTTGAGTGAGGGTGTCTTTCCCGCCACCTTGAAAGAGGCGGTGGTGAGACCACTCCTCAAGAAGCCTTCCCTGGGCCCGGCAGTGTTGTCTAATTATCATCCAGTCTCCAACCTTCGCTTTATTGTGAAGGTTGTTGAGAGTGTGGTTGCGCGACAGCTCCCTCAGTACCTGGAGGAATCGGCTTATCTAGATCCATTCCAGTCAGGCTTCAGGCCCGGGTACAGCATGGAAACGGCATTGGTCGCGTTGGTTGATGATCTCTGGAGGGCTCGGGACAGGGGCTGTTTCTCTGTCCTGGTCCTATTAGACCTCTCAGCGGCTTTTGATACCATTGACCATGGTATCCTGCTGCACCGGTTGGAAAAGTTAGGAGTGGGAGGCACCGTGCTACGGTGGTTTTCCTCCTTTCTCTCCAACTGGTTGCAGTCTGTGTTGACGGGGGCAGAGGTCGACCCCGAGGCCCCTTGTATGTGGGGTGCCATAAGGGTCGATCCTCTCGCCCCTTTTGTTCAACATGTATGTGAAGCCACTGGGTAAGATCATCCGTGGTTTTGGGGTGAAGTACCATCTGTACGCTGATGACACTCAGCTGTACATCTCCACCCCGGATCACCCCAATGATGCCCTTGAAGTGGTGTCCCGGTGCCTGAAGGCTGTGCGGATCTGGATGGGGAGGAACAGACTCAGGCTCAACCCATCCAAGACCAAGTGGCTGTGGTTTCCGACATCCCGGTATAGTCAGTTGGCGCCATCACTGACTATTGGGGTGAGTCGTTGGCCCCCACAGAGAGGGCTCGCAACTTGGGTGTCCTCCTGGACTCACAGCTGTCTTTAGAAGAGCATTTGACGGCTGTGGCCGGGAGGGCTTTTTATCAGGTCCGCCTGATTCGCCAGTTGCGTCCCTTTCTGGATCGGGACTCATTAAACACAGTCACTCATGCCGTCGTCACTTCCCGCCTAGACTACTGCAATGCTCTCTACATGGGGCTCTCCTTGAGGAGCATCCGGAGGCTCCAGCTGGTCCAGAATGCAGCCGTGCGGGTGGTTATGGGAGCGACGTGGCACTCCCATGTGACACCCCTCCTGTGCGAACTGCACTGGCTCCCGGTGGTCTTCTGGGTGCGCTTCAAGGTCTTGGTTACCACCTTTAGAGTGCTCCATGGCTTAGGGCCAGGGTACTTACGAGACCGCCTTCTGCCACCAGTAGCCTCTCACAGACCAGTATGCTCCCATAGAGAGGGACTTCTCAGGGTGCTGTTGGCCAAACAATGTCGGCTGGCGGCCCCCAGGGGGAGAGCCTTCTCTGTGGGGGCACCTACCATTTGGAACAAGCTCCCCCCAGAGATACGGAACATCCCAGATCTGCACGCGTTCCGCTGTGCCCTTAAAACGGCCTGGCCTAACCTCTTTTAAATTGTTTTAAATTTTAAATTGAGTTTTAAAATTGGTTTTAATTTGTTTTTTGGGCCATAATATTTAATATTTTTAAAATGTTTTTAATATTTGTATTACATGTATTTTATTTTGACTGTTCACTGCCCTGAGTCCTTCGGGAGTAGGGCGGTATATAAATTTAATAAATAATAATATAATAATAATAATTGACACCCTCCATAAGGAGGGAAAGCCTCAAAAGGTAATTGCAAAAGAAGTTGGATGTTCCCAAAGTGCTGTATCAAAGCACATTAATAGAAAGTTATGTGGAAGGGAAAAGTTTGGAAGAAAAAGGTGCACAAGCAGCAGGGATGACTGCAGTCTGGAGAGGATTGTCAGGAAAAGGCTATTCAAAAGTGTTGGGGACTTTCATAAGGAGTGGACTGAGGCTGGAGTTAGTGCATCAAGAGCCACCACACACAGACGGATCCTGGACATGGGTTTCAAATGTCGTATTCCTCTTGTCAAGCCGCTCCTGAACAACAAACAACGTCAGAAGCGTCTTACCTGGGCTAAAGACAAAAAGAACTGGTCTGTTGCTCAGTGGTCCAAAGTCCTCTTTTCTGATGAGAGCAACTTTTGCATCTCATTTGGAAACCAAGGACCCAGAGTCTGGAGGAAGAATGGAGAGGCACACACTGCAAGATGCTTGAAGTCAAGTGTGAAGTTTCCACAGCCTGTGTTGATTAGGGGAGCCATGTCATCTGCTGGTGCTTCCACTGTGGTCCACTGTGCTTCATTAAGTCCAGGGTCAACGCAGCCGTCTACCAGGAGTTTTTGGAGCACTTCATGCTTCCTTCCACAGACGAGCTTTATGGGGATGCTGACTTCATTTTCCAGCAGGACTTGGCACTTGCCCACATTGCCAAAAGTACCAAAACCTGGTTCAATGACCATGGGATTACTGTGCTTGATTGGCCAGCAAACTCACCTGACCTGAACCCATAGAGAATCTATGGGGCATTGCCAAGAGAAAGATGAGAGATATGAGACCGAACAATGCAGAAGAGCTGAAGGCCGCTATTGAAGCATCCTGGTCTTCTATAACACCTCAGCAGTGCCACAGGCTGATAGCATCCATGCCATGCCGCATTGAGGCAGTAATTGATGCAAAAGGGGCCCAAACCAAGTACTGAATGTATGCTTATACTTTTCAGAGGTCTGATATTGTTCTATGTACAATCCTTGTTTTATTAATTTCATGTAATATTCTAATTTTCTGAGACTGTGAATTTGGAACTATCAATATTTTTGTCAATGATCTTATTAATATATTATGTCCGTTAAGTGTTAAGAATCAAAAGTATCATTATTACTATGATTAGTAGTAACATTGCTGAGGTTGTCAGTGATACAGAACAATTGTAAATTGTTATAAGCTTTGTTACTGCTCCCAATATTGACTTAGGACTGTGAAGTTTAACATTGTTATACTTTTATACAAAAGCTAAGTATATATATAATAACGAACTATAACATTAATAATTTACTATTATTGGAGAGGTGGAGGTCTATATTGGTGGGAAGAGAAAGTGGGAGAACTTGATAAAAAGTGATTTTGTGAAGAAGCTGTTAAATAACTGTCTGGTTTGACTCTGAAACCCAACAAGACAAACACAGACTTCAGAGGATAATTAGAACTGCAGAAAAAACAATTGCTACCAACCTGTCTTCCATTGAGGACCTGTATACTGCACAAGTCAAAAAGAGGGCTGTGAAAATATCTACAGACCCCTTACATCCTGGACATAAACTGTTTCAACCCCATCCTCAAAACGACGCTATAGAGCACTGCACACCAGAACAGCTAGACACAAGAACATTTTTTTCCCAAATGCCATCACTTCTGCTAAACAAATAATTCTCTCAACACTGTCAAACTATTTACTAAATCTGCACTACTATTAATCTTCTCATCGTTCCCACCACCCATCTCTTTCCACTTATGACTGCGTCTGACCAGAGGCCGCAAAGGCGCGATTTGATCCAGGGCCCCTACCACAGCCTGTTCCCAGGCTGCCACAAGGGCTTCGGATGAATCGTGGGCTAAGGAGGCGGGAAATGACCCAAGCTCCCTCAGGAACCTTTCGGGTTCCATCAGGCGCCTGGGGTGGAACCATCTTACCAATTATCCAATGTTATAAAACATTGGACATGGTGTAAAACTGTCTGTTTGCCATACATACTAAAATGAAAGATAAGTATCATATATACCTTATTACTTATATACAATTAGTTTGTTCAGTATTTACATAGACATCCTTCTTCTATCTATATTATTTATACATTTGTTTTATCCATTATCATTCTATTGTAGTTACATACATAACTTTAGTTCTCCATTTTATGAATTCTAGTCAGTTCTTGTTTTTCAACCCTCTTTTCTGTTCCAACCATTGATAAAATTTATTCCATCTCTCGTGGTATTCTGACTTGCCTTTATTTTTCAATTCCAAGGTTAATCTATCCATTTCCGCACATGTCAAAATTTTCTTTATCACTTCATCTTCTATAGGAGTTTCCTTATTTTTCCAATTTGGGGCAAAACTCATTCTTGCTGCTGTTATAATATGTATTATTAAGTAAGTTACCCCTTTACTGTATTTCCCATTTATGATTCCCAATAGGAATAGTTCTGGTTTATATTCTATTTCTTCTCCAGTTATTTCCACCAACCATAAATAGATCTTCTGCCAATATTCCTTTGCTTTTTTACATAACCACCACATATGATAGTAAATGCCTAATTCGTGGTTATGTTTCTAACATTTTGATGAATTTCTAAACATTTTTGCCAATCTCGCTGGCGGAAGGTGCCACCTGTAGAACATCTTATATAAATTTTCTTTGTACAGTACTGCCAATGTTATTTTCCTGTTTTTTCCCCATAATTCTTGCCATTTTTCCAATTGTATATTATACCCTAAGTTTATTGCCATGCCACCATCATTTCCTTGACCTGCTCTTCCTCCATTTTATAATCCAATAAGAATTTATAGATTTTCTTTACCAATTTATCATTTGTCCCCAGAAAAATCTTATCTATTGTCATTAATTTCCTATTTATTTATTTATTATTTATTTATTTATTTATTTATTATATTTATATACCGCCTTTCTCCCGTAGGACTCAAGGCGGTGTACATTTTAAAAGATCATTTACATGTTCATGTTTAGCCCCGCTTGTTGGAACATCAGGGTCTTGAGGGCACGGCGGAAAGCACGGAGATCAGGGATATTCCGTATCTCCGGGGGCAGTTCATTCCAAAGGGTTGGAGCCCTCACAGAGAAGGCCCTCCCCCTGGGAGTCGCCAGTCGGCATGATTTGACTGACGGTACCCTGAGTAGTCCCTCCCTGTGAGAACGAACTGGTCGGTGGGAGGCTATTGGTGGCAAAAGACGGTCTCGTAGGTACCCAGGTCCTAAGCCACGGAGCGCTTTAAAGGTGATGACTAACATCTTGAATCGCACCCGGAAGACCACCAGGAGCCAGTGCAGCTCGCGCAGGAGAGGTGTTACATGGGCGTAACGAGTTGCGCCCATAATCACCCACGCAGCTACATTCTGGACCAGCTGGAGCCTGCGGGTGCTCTTCAAGGGGAGTCCCATGTAGAGAGCATTACAGTAATCCATACGGGAGGTGACTAGGGCATGAGTGACTGTACGCAAGGCGTAACTGGTGGATCAGGTGAACCTGATAAAAGGCCCCCCTGGCCACGGCCGTCATATGCTCTTCTAAAGATAGCCGTGAATCCAGGAGGACACCTAAGTTGTGAGCCCTCTCTGTGGGAAGTAAGGTCTCATCCCCAATTGTCAGTGATGGTACCAGCTGACTATACCGGGATGCCGGAAGCCACAGCCACTCGGTCTTGGAGGGGTTGAGTCTGAGTTTGTTTCTCCCCATCCAGATCCGCACGGCCTCCAGGCAATGGGACATCACAGTAAGGGCATCATTGGGGTGGTCCGGGGTGGAGATGTATAGCTGTGTGTCATCAGCATACTGATGAACACTCACCCCGAAACCACGGATGATCTCGCCTAGCGGTTTTACATAAATGTTGAATAAAAGGGGTGAGAGGACTGATCCTTGTGGCACCCACTAATAATAATAATAATAATAATAATAATAATAATAATAATAATAATA
>WNWU01000029.1:13268840-13316051 GCA_012654045.1 Ptyas mucosa
ATAATAATAATAATAATAATAATAATAATAATAATAATAATAATAATTTAATTTGTATCCCGCCCTTCTCCCAGAAGGGACTCAGGGCGGTGGACAGCCAGAATTAAAATACATACAATACAAAAATTAAGATAAATTAAAAGATATTAAATCGATCGGCCTCCCAATTTAAAACCCCAAGTCTATAAAATTCAAAATCCCAATTTAAAACCATTTAAGCTAGGCCGGCTTGCTGGAATAAGTAAGTCTTCAAGGCTTTGCGGAAGGTACGAAGGTCCGGGATCAGTCGTATTCCAGGAGGTAGCTCATTCCATAGGGCGGGTGCCCCCACAGAGAAGGCTCTCCCCCTGGGGGCCGCCAGCCGACATTGCTTGACTGACGGCACCCTGAGGAGGCCCTCTCTGTGAGAGCGTATTGGCCGGTGGGAGGTTATCGGTAGCAGCAGGCGGTCTCGTAAGTACCCTGGCCCTAAGCCATGGAGCGCTTTAAAGGTGAGAACCAATACCTTAAAGCGCACCCGGAAGACCAACGGGAGCAAATGCAGCTCGCGCAGAAGAGGTGTTACATGGGAGCGCCCCATCGCTCCCATAATCACCCGGGCGGCCGCACTCTAAACCAGTTGGAGCCTCCGGGTGCTCCTCAAGGGGAGCCCCATGTAGAGAGCGTTGCAGTAGTCCAGGCGAGATGTAACGAGGGCATGAGTGACCGTGCATAAGGAGTCCCAATCCAGAAAGGGGCGCAAGTGGCGTATCAGGCGAACCTGATAAAAAGCCCTCCTGGCCACGGCCGTCATGTGCTCTTCTAGAGGCAAATAAGGTGCCTCGAGGTCGACCTCTGCCTCCCAGCCAACACAAACTGCGAACGGTCAGAGAGGAAGGAGGAGAACCACCGAAGCACGGTGCCCCCTATTCCTAACCTCTCCAGCCGGTGCAGTAAGATACCATGGTCGATGGTATCAAAAGCCGCTGAGAGATCTAATAGGACCAGGACGGAGGAACAACCTCTGTCCTGAGCCCTCCAGAGATCATCAACCAATGCGACCAATGCCGTTTCTGTGCTGTATCGTGGCCTGAAGCCCGACTGGTACAGATCCAGATAGACAGCTTCATCCAGGTATCGGGGTAGTTGCTGGGCCACCACACTCTCAACAACCTTCGCAACGAAGCGAAGATTTGAGACTGGACAATAATTTGATAATATAGCTGGGTCCAGGGAAGGCTTCTTGAGGAGGGGCTTCACAACCGCCTCTTTCAAGGTGGTGGGAAAGACACCCTCTCTCAGAGAAGCATTTATAATCCCCTGGAGCCAGCCTCGTGTAACCTCCCGGGAGGCCAGTACCAACCAGGAGGGACAAGGGTCCAATAAACATGTGGCAGCACTAAGCTTGCCCAGAATCCTGTCCACATCCTCAGGAGCCACAGAGTCAAACTCTTCCCAGATAACACTCTCAGGACCTACCCCCATCTCCTCCCCTGGATCTACCCAATCGGAGTCCAGGCCTTCCCGAATCTGAGCGACTTTATCATGCAGGAATTGCACAAAATCCTCAGCTCGACCCTGTAAGGGGTCTTCACGCACCCCCACCTGAAGTAGTGAGTGAGTCACCCTAAACAGCATGGCTGGGTGGTTCTCTGCAGATGCAATAAGAGCGGAGAAGTAGCTAGACTTCGCCGCTTTTATCGCCACTAGGTAGGTCTTAATATAAGATCTCACCTGTGTTCGGTCAGATTCAGATCGGCTTGTCCTCCAATCACTCTCCAGGCGTCTTTTCCGATGCTTCATCTCTCTCAGCTCTTCAGAAAACCAAGGAGCTAGTCGAGATCAGCATCGGGTCAGAGGCCACAAAGGCACGACGCGGTCCAAGGCCCTAGTAGCTGCCCTATCCCAGGCCACCACCAGGTCCTCAGTCGAGTTGTGAGCCAGAGTCTCAGGAAATGGCCCAAGCTCCGTCAGGAACCTCTCAGGGTCCATCAGGCGCCTGGGACGGAACCACTTGGTTGGTTCCGTCTCCCTGCGGTTGGTGAAAGTGACCTGAAAGTCCATGTGAAGGAGAGAATGATCAGACCATGACAAGGGCTTGATGTCTAGATCCCCTATTCTTAGATCATTCAGCCACTGATCCGAGACAAAAATCAAGTCCAGAGTGTGATTCCCCAAGTGGGTGGGGCCTTGAACTACCTGGGTTAGGCTCATGGCCGTCATGGAAGCCATGAACTCCCGAGCCACCTCCGACATCTCACCAGCAGATGGCAGGTTAAAATCCCCCATAACAATAAGTCTGGGGGTTTCCACCGCCACCCCGGCTATAACGTCAAGCAGCTCAGGCAGGACCGCCATCACCTGGCAGGGAGCCAGGTACGTGATCAGTAGGCCCATCTGTATCCCCTGACCCCACTTCACAAGGAGGGACTCACATCCGGCTATCTGAGGAACAGTGGCCTCCCTCGGGCAAAGACTTTCTCTAATAATTGCTGCCACTCCCCCACCCCTTCCCTGAGTCCTTGGCTGATGGAATGCACAGAAACCTGGCGGGCACATTTCCACAAGGGGAACTCCTCCCTCCTGGCCTAACCAGGTCTCCGTAATCCCTGCCAGGTCAGCACCCCCCTCCGAAATAAGATCGTGAATGAGGGGGGCTTTATTTACCACTGACCTGGCATTACACAACATCAGCCGTAGACTCAGGGCCTGAGACTCTGAACAACCTGGGGAACAAGGAATGCTTTGGGGGTCGGAGTGTGCAATCGCTCGCAAACAGCGAGTGTGCACTCCCAAAACATAATATGGCCCCCTGCTACCGTCATATCTGCCCCTCCCACTTATTATACTAATGCCCATCATTTCGTCCCCCTGTATCCTTGTCAAATTTCTGTCCCCGTCCTCCCCACCATGATCATCAGACCCATTACTCCATTCAGTGGATTTATGGATCCCCCCAGATCCATTCCCACAATCCCTCCCAGAACCCCTTGAAATAGAAGTTAAAAATTTATCTAAAAAACCCCAAAGTCGTCGGTTTTTTGCAAACCACCTCTCGGGGTTCCAAAACCCGTCCTCAAGGGCGGCCCTCGATAACTGAGAGGGCCAGACATGCGAGAGGGGGGAATCTTGCAGTCCAAGAAGCTCCGCAGTTGAATACATCCAAGATAGGAGCGAGCTGAAGGAGATGCAGGATCATTTTCTTCTAAGAGTGTTAGAGATGGTTAAGACAGGTAAATTGAAATAAGGGAGGGAATAGATGTTAAAGGAAGACCAGTATGTTACAAGTGTCATTACATCAGAACATCATCGCCCTCTCATGACGATGGGAAGTCTTGTGGTTGTAGTAAGTCTATCCAAAAAAGGAGGTGGGGATAGAAGTCTCAAAGGGTTGCCCTCTCGTGGTGACTAAACCAGCATCATGCAAACAAAGAGAAGGTGATCTATCTCCCCATAATCCAAGACTCGATGTCTGTATCTCCTCCAGTCCTGATACCAGCGATGGCCGAGGATTAGATCAAAAAAGTAAGGTGGAGCCACTGGACAGAGTACATAGGGTTGAATGATCAGGGTAGTTTTGGAGGATAGGTGTTTAAATAAAGCTGATCGATCCAAGATTGCAAGTTAATGCTGAGTGGTCGTAATAGACCTAGATCAAATAAGGGGAGAGAGGGACAGTCGAGGGGGAGAATAAGTCACCACCCCCAGTTTGTAATAAGGCTGCAGATTAATCAAAAGCTGTAAATTTATGCTGAGTGGCCATATTAGGGCTAAGTCTAATAAGGGGGGAGGAACAGTTAAGGGAGAGACCAACTGTCATCCCCCAGCTAACAATCCTCAGTCCCTTCCCCATAACTTTGATCTTCAGGCCATTCAGCCCATTAAGTTGTTAAGCCCCTTCTCATGCTTAACATTAATGCCCCACTCATTCATGTCTTTCAAATAACTTGTTTGTATTTGTAAGTAGACCACCACTCCAGTTCTACCCCTTGTTCTTTTAGTTCTTGCCTCGATTTCAGTCCCCCTTCTTCGTTTATAATATCCGTATAGGTAATACTTTTTCTGATTAATTAAATTTGGATGGACTAGCGCTTCTAATATGGATAACCAAATTGGAACCTTCATGTAGTTCTGCTGTTTAAATTTATTCCATGTCTCCAGTAAAGCCTGTCTTATAAAATGTCTTTGAAAGTATTGATGTGCTACTTGTTTCCTGTACCACAAAAATGCATGTCATCCTAAGTGTAGGTCGTGGCCCTCTAATGTAAACAATCTTCTATTTTTTAAATTTATCCCTTCTACTACCCAGGTAAGCTGCTTGGTGGTATAATTCCCAATCTGGTACACCAAACCCTCCTCTTTCTTTTTTCTTGTAAATTTAAATTTAATCCTTGGTTTTTTCTTTTGCCAAATATATTCCGATGTCATTTTGTTCAATTTTCCAAAATACTTTTTTTCTAATTTTATAGGGATATTCTGAAACAAGAAGAGTAATTTTGGTAGGATGTTCATCTTGATCGCTGCTATTCTTCCCATCAAAGGGAGCCTCAAATGTCTCCATCTCTCCAGATCTTCTTTTATATGGTTCATTAATTAAACATAGTTATAGTTATTTTCAGCCTGGCTACAACTCCACATTCTATTAATACTTCCATTAATTTCACGCCCGATTGTAGTGGTTCCTCAAGAATAAAGACCAGATCATCTGCAAAGGCTTGCAGTTTATAGATTTCTTTCCTGATTTCCAGACCTTTGATTTGTATTTCTTTCCGTACTATCCTCGTTAATACTTCCAAGGTTACAATAAACAATAATGGGGATAGCGGGCACCCTTGTCTAGTACCCTTCTGAATTTTAAAATTTGTTGTCACCTCTCCATTCACTATTACTTTGGCTTCTTGCTTAGAATATACTGCCAAAAACATGTTTAAAAATTTCTCTCTAAATTCTATGTATTTTAATTGTTGTGCCATAAATTCCCAATTAACATCTAGTATTATTCTTATATTATTTTTCATTTGTCTCTTTGGTATAAAGCTGTTCTGGTCGATGTGAATAAATTAGTGGTGAAATGTAAAATTTGTTACTACCGGTTCTATGGGTGTGGCTTGGTGGAGGGGGTGTAATGTGACTGGGTGGGAGTGGCCAACTTCTTTTTTTTTACTTTTAAAAGCATTTTTTCTACAACCTTAAGAGGTTGCCGAAAAAAATGCTTTTAAAAGCCTCTAACAATCAGGCAACTCAGCTGGGATCATCAGAGGGTTTTAAAAGCATTTTTTTCTGCAACCTTTCCAGCTGAAGAGGTTGTAGAAAAAAAAATGCCTTTAAAAGCCTCTGACAATCCCAGCTGAGCCGCGCAATCATCAGAGGTTTTTTTTTAACTTTTAAAAGCATTTTTTTGGCCTAAGAGGTTGTAGAAAAAATGCTTTTAAAAGTAAAAAAAAACCCTCTGATGATCGTGCGGCTCAGCTGGGCATGGGGAGGGGCAGGGATTTTTGCTACCGGTTCTCCGAACCACCCGCTGCCATCGCTACCAGATTGGGAGATCCGGTCCAAATCGGGAGCATTTCACTCCTGGAATAAACTCATTTAGGAACTTTTTTAGACAGTCAGCTATTATTGATGTAAATATCTTGTAGTCTGTGTTTAGAAGAGATATGGGTCTATAATTTTTAATTAGCGTCCTCCTTTTGTATCAGCGCAATATTTGCCTCTACCCACGATGACAGTATCTTCGCCTCTCCTAGCACTGTGTTGTATACTTCAAGTAAGACTTGTCCTACTTGCATTTCTTTATATAATTCTATTGGGCCTGGTGTCTTGTTATTTTTTTGTTTTTGGACCGCCTCCATTAATTCTGACTTCTTTATTTCTTCTGGGATTTTTGGTAGTTCTGCTTTCTCAAGATATTGTAATATTCTCCCTTCTGTGTGGCACTCAGTCTTTTGTACAATTTCTCATAAAACTCCTCATTTTTTCCCCCTCCTTATTTTGGTAGCGTATGTTCCCCTCTTCATCTTGTAATTTATTGATCCATCTCTTCTCAGTATGTTTTTTCAGTTTATATGCTAACCATCTACCCGGTTTGTTGGTATTTTCAAAAAAATTTGGTTTGTCCTTTTTATCTGTTGTGCCAGATCTTTTTTCTCAAGTAGATTTAATTTATGTATAATTAAGTCCATTTTTTGTTTTATATTTCCCTTTTGCAGCTTATCTTGTAATATCTCCTCCAATCTTTTGTATTCTTTTCCAGGCAATTCCATCTTTGCTTTTTCATTTTATTTTCTTTTGCCATATAAGATATGGCAACTCCCCTCATGTATGCCTTAGCTGTGTCCCATAAATTTTGTATAGACGTATCTTTTTTATTTTCTTTAAAGAAGAAACTTTATTGTTTGGCCATCATTATTTTGAATTCTTCATCCTTTAAAATCGATCTTTTTAGTATCCACCTTGTTTCCCTCTTTTCCTCTATCAGGCTAATTTTCATAGGATTATGGTTCACCCAAAGATTCGTATCAATTTTGACTTCTTTCACATCCAATTGTAATTTCATTAACATCCAAACCATATAGATTCTGGTCCATGATCTATATCTATTCGAATAGTATGTATATTGGTTTATGTCCTGATCTCTCTCTCTCCAAATATCTTTTATCTTGTTCTTCCACCATTTTAAAGAATGTTTTGGGTCCTATGTCCTATGCAATATTTCATCTCAAGTTGATTTCTTCACCATTCTGACATGCATTTCTTTTGGTAAATTATGTCTTCTTGCGTAATTTTTCTGAACTCTGTACATTTCGTCTATTTCCGTTGACATCTCTTCTTTTCCTATTCCAAGTGCTTTCGCTAGTATTTCCACCATAATTTCTAGGAGATCTTCTCCTCTCTCTTCTCTTACATTCTGGAAGCATAAATAATGGGCTGATTTTTCAGATTCTAAAAATAAGACCCTATTTTCCAGTTTCCTATTTTCGCTAATTTTGTCCACTCTTTTTTCCTCTTTCTCCATTCTTACTTCCATTTCTTGTAATTTTTGTTTGTTTTTCGTGATTTGTTGCTGAAAAGCTTCAAATTTTCTGTCCATCATCTGCATCTTTTCCTTTAATTCTCCTGTATCATTCTTTACTTCCCCAACCTCTTTCTTCAGTTCACCGTGGTTTCGCATCATTGCTTCTTGCATTTTTTGCAACATGGCTTGTAAGTCTTTAAATGAATTTGATCTCTCCCTTTGCACCATCTCCTCAATCGGTCATTGGCCTGATGGGCTCGATAATGCCCCTGCTGTCTGGGTGCCTTGTTTCCCCCCTGTCCCAATGTTCGTTAAATTTGTAACACTCATCATATAGAATAGAATAGAATAGAATAGAATAGAATAGAATTTTTTATTCGCCAAGTGTGATTGGACACACAAGGAATTTGTCTTGGTGCATATGTTCTTAGTGTACATAAAAGAAAAGATACGTTCATCAAGAATCATAAAGTACAACACTTAATGATAGTCATAGGGTACAAATAAGCAATCAGGAAACAATATCAATATAAATCATAAGGATACAGGCAACAAAATTACAGTCATACAGTCATAAGTGGAAGGAGATGGGTGATGGGAACGATGAGAAGATTAATAGTAGTGCAGATTTAGTAAATAGTTTGACAGTGTTGAGGAAATTATTTGTTTAGCAGAGTGACTGCATTTGGGAAAAAAATGTTCTTGTGTCTAGCTGTTCTGGCGTGCAGTGCTCTATAGCGTCGTTTTGAGGATGGGGTTGAAACAGTTTATGTCCAGGATGTAAGGGGTCTGTAGATATTTTCACAGCCCTCTTTTTGACTTGTGCAGTATACAGGTCCTCAATGGAAGACAGGTTGGTAGCAATTGTTTTTTCTGCAGTTCTAATTATCCTCTGAAGTCTGTGTTTGTCTTGTTGGGTTTCAGAGTCAAACCAGACAGTTATTTAACAGCTTCTTCACAAAATCACTTTTTATCAAGTTCTCCCACTTTCTCTTCCCATCAATATAGACCTCCACCTCTCCAATAATAGTAAATTATTAATGTTATAGTTCGTTATTATATATATACTTAGCTTTTGTATAAAAGTATAACAATGTTTTTTTTATTTAAAAAGTTTTTCAAAGTACAAACATTTTCTCCCACCCATCCCCCCTTCCCTCTCCCCCCTCCCTCCCCCCATTCTCCCCTCCCCCCTCCCAGGACTTCCCAGATCAAATACAGGGTAAAGCAATTAACAATCATAAACTAAAATAAGCTAACATTTTGTAAGTTCCAAATTCTCACTAGGTCTTTAACTCCGTATATTCAAACAATATAATCATACAATCATAGACAATATAATCATATATCATAAACAATATAATTATAAACTAAATAAAAATTAATAATATTTCATTCAAAGGCTATTTGGAGCTTTTTAGTTTGGTATCTATTTTGAATATAGTCAATCCATCTTCTCCATTCCGTTACGTATCTTTCATTTGAATGATCTTTCAGGTATGCAGAAATTTTCGCCATATCTGCCAAATTCCCTACTTTTAAAATCCATTCTTCTATAGTAGGTAACTCTTCCTTCTTCCAATATTGTGCCACCAAAAGTCTGGCTGCTGTTATTAAATATAATATCAGTTTAGTCTCTATTTTTTAAAAAAATTTGATTTATATGCCACCCTTCTCTGGAGACTCAGGGCGGCTTACAATGCGTTAAGCAATAGCCCTCATACTTTTGTATATTTATACAAAGTCAGCTTATTGCCCCCACAATCTGGGTCCTCATTTTACCTACCTTAGAAAGGATGGACGGCTGAGTCAACCTTGAGCCTGGTGAGATTTGAACTTACAGTAATTGCAGACAGCTGGTGTTGATCACTATGCTTTTAGTCTGCTGAGCTAAACCAGGCTTATTACTGTAAAGTTTGTAAATATGAAACAGAAAAAACTGTGGAGCAATTTTTATCTTTTTCTTTAAAATATTTTGAAGGATCCACCATATTTTTATCCAAAAAGCCTTAATTTTTTTTACAGGTCCACCATATATGGTAATATGTAGCATCTTCACATTCACATCTCCAACATTTAGGCTGTAAGTTTGGATACATACAGGCTAGTTTTTTGGATCTAAGTGCCATCTATAAAACATTTTGTAAAAATTCTCTCTTACGTTTTGGGCCTGCGTGAACCTTATAGTTCTAACCCAAATTCTTTCTCACGTTTCCATCATTATTGGTTCTCCAATATTTTGTGCCCATTTTATCATACAGTCCTTAACTAGCTCTGTTTCTGAGTCTGCATTGTACAACCTTTTTATGCGCATTTGACCTTGATCTCTAATTTGTTTTACTAAATTTTCACCCCTATGCAAAATGCCAACTTTTTGGTCTTGTCTCCATCTAGTTTGGATTTGCCCAAATTGAAACCATGTTTTAATTATTCCTTCTTCCCTTCATTGGTTCAGAGCTTTTAGTTGTAGCCTACTCCTTCTTTATAAAGAAATTCTTTATAGTAATATCATCTTGTTTTTGTTCAGCACTTATATTCTCTATAGCGTGCCTGGGTACTGTCCACATTGGTAGCTTATTGTTTAATTTGTATTGATACTTTTTCCAGACACGCAATAGAGCATTCCTTAATATGTGACTTTTGAACATCTTGTCCACTCTTTTATCATATATTAAATAAGCATGCCATCCATATAACAAACCATAGCCTTCTATATTCAATATTCTTTCCTCTGTCAAATTCATCCAATCACTAATTGCTGATAATGCAGCTGCCTCATAATATAGTCTTAGATTGGGCATTTTGAGACCTCCTCTTTCATGTACACCTTGCATTATCTTCTGCTTAACTCGGGGTCTCTTTCCTGCCCAAACAAATTTATTAATTCCCTGCTGTCATTCCTTTAAATTTTCATCTTTTTTAAGTATTGGAATCATTTGAAAGAGAAATAAGAACTTTGGCAAAACATTCATTTTTACTGCTGCTACTCTTGCCATCAGAGACAGTTTTTTCCAATTTTCCATCTCTCTCTGTATTTTTAGCCACAACAATTCATAATTATACTTATATAATTTCACATTGGAAGTTGTAATGTAAACCCCTAGGTATTTAACCTTCTTAGCTATTTCAAATCCCGTAAGTCTTTCTACTTCTTTTTGATTCCTGGTCATATTTTTAGTTATTATCTTTGTTTTACCTGCATTTATTTTAAATCCAGAAACTTGTCCATATTGATTAATTATTTCCATTAAACCTATAACCGATTGTACTGGTTGAGTTAAGGTAACAACCAAATAATCTGCAAATGCTCTTAATTTATACTCATGTTGCCTAATTTTAATTCCCTTTATTTCATCTAACCCAGTATTTTACTCAGTAAAACTTCCAGCGACAAAATAAACAACAATGGAGACAAAGGGCATCCTTGCCTTGTTCCTTTTTCTATATTAAAAGTATCTGTTAAACCACAATTAATTATTATTTGCGCTGTTTGTTTCTGGTATATTGACTTTATAGATTGTGTAAGATATTCCCCAAACTGCATCTTTTCTATTAATTTCAATAAAAATTGCCAATTCAATCTATCGAATGCTTTCTCCGCATCAAGAAATATTAGCACTGCAGGGATTTGGTTGTGCTTTCCCAAATATTCTAATAAATTAACAATTTGCCTTACATTACTTTTCATTTGTCTACCACTTATAAAACCTGTTTGATCATGATGAATTATCTGTTGCATAACTGACATTAATCTATTTGGTAATATTTTGGCAAAAATTTTATAATCTGTATTTAAAAGTGATATTGGCCTATAATTTTTTGGTTGCGTATGGTCTTGTTCCTCCTTTGGAATTAAAGAGATAAAAGCTGTTTTCCATGACGGGGGTATCCCTCCTCCAAGTTGTATGTTATTGAATAGTTCTTTAAGTGATTCCACCATTTCCAGTTGCAAATGTTTATAATATACTGCTGTCAAACCATCTGTCCCAGGTGCTTTGCCCACCTTTAGCTGTTTAATTGCAAACAAAATTTCCTCAGTAGTTATCAATTGATTTAAACTATCCCTTTGCTCTTTTGAAACTATACAAATATTCTCTCTCTGTAAATAACTATCTATGTCCGTATTCTGAATTTTCTCACTAGTGTATAACTTAGTATAAAATTCCAAAAATGCTTTTTAAATCTTCTCTTGCTAATAAACCTCTTTGCCTTTATAGTTTATTTTCTCTATCATCCGTGATTTTTGCTTCTTCCTTAGTAAGTACGCTAACCATCTACCTGGTTTATTAGCATTACAAAAAGTATTGTGTTTAGCGTATTGTAAATTTGTTGCAACTTGATCTGCCATTAACATGTCAAATTGACCCTTCAATAAGTTAATTACCTCTTTAATTTTCTTATCTGCTGGATTAGCTATTAAAGCTTGTTCTTTCTTTTTAATTTCATCTTCTAGTTCTTGCTTTTCTTCCCATTTCTTTCTATGTTTATTGTTCAAATATACCTCTGATATAAGCTTTACTCACATCCCAAACCATTTCCATTGATGTACCCTTATGCATATTCATAATAAAAAATTATTTCATAAATTTTTTACATTCAATTATATTTTCCTCATATCTAAACAAATTTTCATTCAGTCTCCAAGATCTCTTGTGGCCCTTGCCGTATTACAATTCCATCCACACTGGACTGTGATCCGTTAAAGTCCTTGGACATATCTTCTTTCTCTTCACCCTGGAATAAAGATCGTTAGTAATTAGTATAAAATCAATCCTAGAAAAGAATTGATGCCTATCTGAAAAAAAAGTAAAGTCGTTTTCTTCTGGATTCTTCTCTCGCCAAATATCTTCAATTCCATATCCTCCATCATTTCAAAAAAGGATTTTGGTAATCTTGCACGTGTTAAAACATTTTGCTTAAGTCGCTTTTTGTCTTTTTTGGTATCCAAGACTCCAGTCCAATCACCCAATAAAATACAAGTTCTATAATCCCACTGTAACAACTTGGAATGTAGAAGATTATAAAAATTTTTCTGTTGCTGATTCGGCGCATATAATCCAATTAGAAGTATTTTTTCACCATTTATTAGAATTTCGATTGCTATAAATCTTCCTTGATCATCTGCTTCAATTAACTTAGCAATTAAGTCTGGTTTAAGATATACAACTATACCATTTTTCTTGTCTTGTGCCGACGCAATAAAGTGTGTTCCTAATCTTGCATTTATTAAATATTTTTGATCTTGACTTTTAATATGAGTCTCTTGTAAACAAATTACATCATTTTTAAATTGTTTCAAATAGTGAAATATTTTCCTCCTCTTTTGTGGTGAATTCAAACCATTGACATTTCAGGTTAAAAATCTAGTGACCATCTCTAGGCCTCTGAAGCCTCTGGAGCATTTGCTGGTGATCTTGATGCATTTGACCTTTAGGTCTGGCTCCTCCCACTGCTTCTGTTTTGGTAGTTTCTTGGGTTACCATCTGGGGTTGCTGCAGCCTTAATTCTTCTTTACGGCTAGCTGCTGCTGCTGCTGCTCTAGTCTGTCTTTGTTCTCTAGGTTCCTCTGTTACCTCAAGTACATCCAAATCTTGAACAATAGTCAGAGTTTGCATTAAGTCTTCTTGAATATTTGATCCTCCCTCTTGTGCTTGTGCCAGTAATTCTTCATTCTCTGGCTTTCTTATCACCAGTTCTTCCTTATTTTTTCTAACCTCTGGAGATTTCGAGGGTCCAGCCTTCAATATGTTGACATAAAAATCTCTAGCTTTCCATACTGTGTTTAAATGATCTTTCTCCCGAGTAGGTCAACACCAATCCAACTGGCACTTCCCGTCTGTACTGTATCTGGCGATTTCTCAATTCATCCACCAGAAAGGCATAATCCTTTCTGGCTCTTAACATTTTGGGGGGGATTTCTTTCATTGTCATAACTTTCTGACCTTCCATTAAAGCTTGTTCTTAAATGTGGCTTGTAAAATTTCATTATGTATTCTTCTTGTAATAAAATATATTACAATATCTCTTGGTAGATGTTTCTGCCTTGCCACCCATGAATTAACGTGAAAAACTTTATCAATCTGCCACTTTAGGTTAGCTTTTTGATCTCCCAGCAACTGAGCCAATGCTTCTGCCATCATCTCTTTCAAGTTCTCTTGTTTGTTTTCCTTCACACCTCTTATTCTTAAAGCAAATTCCATGTCTTTGTATTGAATCATTGTTACATCCAACTCAGCCTTTTGAATTTTATTCTGTGCCTCTCCCAGCTTGCTTTCCAGAATCTCTTCAGATTGCTTTATCTCTTCAACTTTTTCTTCCAAAATCTCAATATGTCCAGCTAAACCTGTAAATGCCAAAATTATATCTTCTCTGATTTCCTGGTTTTTGGTTGAAATCAGATCCTTAATACCCAATCATTTCCTCTGCCACATTCTGCATCTTTTGATCCACATAAGCAATCTTATTTTCTGTGCCTTTTAAAGCTTCCTGCAGCATTTCAAATGTTAAAACCTGTGGTTCTGTTGCTGGGACAAAGGCTTGTAATTTAGAGGTATGGGCATGAGAGCTACCAGTGCTGCCCGCTCCTTTCACTGTTTTTACTGGCTTTGAAGCCATTTCTATTTATTTTTTAAAAGTTCTTGCAACTGTCAAAACAACAAATTGAAAGTCCAGAAATTATTTCACAGTCTTTTAAAACCTAAAAATCCTTTTTCTTTCTTTCAATATCTGAATCTGTTTTAACCATGGGTAAGCGCCAAACGGAACTTGCTTGTTAACTTGTTAACTTTCACTTTCCACACCCACTAAATCTCAGTTGCCATTTTGTTGCCACGTTCGTTTCTTAATAACTCAGAGGACTGTAATGCACATTGGAGTTAAGTTTGGATACTTGCAGTCTGAATTCTCCTGTTTCTGATCTGTCTGCTACAGTTCCAATTCTTTGTCAGGCACCTTGCTTGCAGAGGTGGTCGCGGCGTTTTGCTCTGCTCTTAGCAGAGGCGTCCCCGGATCCGGAGTTTTGACAGGCTCCCTAGGGGGTTCTCACCCTTTGCGCCCCAGGATTTTCCCTGGGGCTCTTGGGAGCTCTACCCAAGCCTGTCTACTCACCTCTCTCCCCTTTCCCCACGCTGCCAGACAGCTGTTTTTTGGCCATTCTGGCGGCTTCATGCGATCAGGGGACGGACGCTCCAGGAGAAGCGTCTGCAATGCTCGCGGTGCCAGCCGGAAGTCTACAATGTTAAGCTTCACACTCCTAGGTCAATATTGGGAGCAGTAACAAAGCTTATAACAATTTACAATTGTTCTGTATCACTGACAACCTCAGCAATGTTGCTACTAATTCTTAACACTTAACAGACATAATATATTAATAAGATCATTGACAAAAATATTGATAGTTCCAAATTCTCACAATTTTAATGTCCTCCAGTTTAGCTCTAAGATGTTGCAAAATGTCCCTCTGCTTTAATTAAATGTTCTTTTGCTTTAAGATATTCAATTGTCCACAGATGCAGTTCTAAATGCCAATATAAATTCTTCTTCTTTCAAGTTTCCACTTTAACAAATATCTTCTACAAATACTTTCTCTCCTTGACCAGCAGGTGTCTCCCTGCCTGCTATTCCAAAAAAGTGCTGTCACTGTTCAAGGGGGAGTCCATTTTGTTCACCAAACTCTCAAACTGTTAACTCCTCCCGCTATCACTGTAATGTATTGAGTCTGCTCCTAGAGCAGGCCCCCTAGGGGCCATTGATGAAACATGCTGTTCAAGGATTGGTTAGCCGTTTGACAGCAATTTATATAAGAGCTGTCAAACAGCGTTTGCGGTCTTTCCTCTCACCTCAGTTTGCTTGTTGTCATATTACGTTGTTAGTTATTAAACAGTTACCTGAGGAGAATACTTTCCAGTTGCCATTCTTGTTATGACCACGCAGTATTTATTAGTCACTATCCAAATCTTCTTCTCCCAGCTATTTAAAAATCCAAATAGAAACCTTTTATTTAATCCAGTGTACAAGATAGTATTTCCTGCTATTGCAATTGATCTTGTTCTCCCTTGCCTTCTTTTCTTTCTGGATCTTATCTTATCTTTTCCCCAGATGTCTTCTTGCTGTTCTTCCCTTGGGAGGGGGAATCCTCTCCACCCCTCCTTCTAGCTGGAGCAGTTTCTCTTTCTGATCCGCCAGAGGATCCCCTTGAAAGTGTTCAACTTTTAATCTTCCCTTTCAATGATCAAAACTGATTTTGGCCAGATCTGATCCACCGTTGTTCCGGTTGCTTCTCGCTTATTTTGTCCAGCTATCAGTTCTAGATGGCCATTGCTGGTCGTCTTCTTTCATGTCCGGTCTCTGAGGAATTCTCCTGCTTCCCGATATAGCGCATGATCCGTTCCCAATCTGCAGAACGCCCCTCTTCTTCAGATGTCCCTCCAGGACCCTCCTCAACTTACAAAGCCCACCAGATGGTTGGAAACTGGCTGTGTGTTGTGGAGCTACCCGTTCACACACCCGTTCGGACTGACAGCTGGCCCTGCTCCCAGGGTGATTTAACATGGGTGGACATTCTCACACGGCACTCGTTTGCGCGGTGACCATCCTTCCAGCAATGGAAGCAGGCAGCTAAGCACGGTTGGGCAGAGCAAGATTTGGTTTCCTCCCTTCTCCCTTCCAGTGGGGATCTCTTCTAGGAGCAGTTTGCGTGGTACTGGTTTCGAGCTTGGTCAATTTCCACTTCCTCAGCCAAGACACACCAGCTGTGCAGGCGGACTGGGGCTCCATGGGCAATGGAGGCGTTGTACAGGTCATCGTTTAAGCCATTTTTGAACCAACTCACAAGTATTTCTTCTGGCCAATCTACATGGCAAGTCAGATTACAAAACTCTTTGATGTACTCAATGACTGGATGACGTCCCTGTCTGATGTGCCTTATTTATTATTATTTGTCGCATTTCTATGCCGCCCAACTCCCAAGGGACTCTGGGCAGCTTATAACAAAGAATAAAACAATCCTAACAATCCCATAAAAAATGTTAAAAAGAAAAACATTAAAACATTAAAAACTTTAAAAACATTAAAACACATGTACTCCAATTCATGGTCTTGCAAGATCATTATAATGAGATCAATGGCCCCAGGCCTGCTGGAAGAGCCAGGTCTTCACCGCTTTGCGGAAGGCCAATAGGGTGGGGGTGGTCCGGACCTCAGGAGGTAATTGGTTCCAGAGAGCCGGGGGAGCCACAGAGAAGCCCCTCCCCGCGGGCCCGCCAGCTTACATTGTTTAGCAGATGGGACCTGGAGGAGACTGACTCTGTGGGATCTTACCGCCTTATGCAGTGTCTAGCCTTGCGGTCGGCTAGGGGGTCCTCAAATCTCCATCTCAGGGCTGTCATGAAACGGTTGAAGTTGTGGAGCTCCGGTGCATCTACGTTATGGAGGCTCACCATCCAATGCACAGCTGATCCTTCTAGAGCCAGGGTGATAACCCTGACTTTGGTGCCTTCTGTAGGGAGATTCCTCCCATACTCCTGCAAGTAGGTCAGTACGTGTGCGAGGAAAAATCCCAGTTGCTGGGGATTCCCATCAAATTTGATGCCAAGACGCTTTTTGTTCTAAGGGTGGAAACCTCCTTGTCAAGTCGCTAGCCTTGCTTTGCGTTGAGATGTCTCCTAGGTGGATATTCCTTGGTGGAAATGGATTCATCAGTAGCCCCCAGTTTCAGCCAATGCCCCTGGCATTGAGGATCCCTTTCGTTCGTTAGTATTCCCCTTTTGTACTCCTAACTAGCCTGCAGTGCAAGCCTGAGCGTCCTGGATCTAGATGCCATGGATGGCCTCCCTCATGGGGTTCATGGCTTCCCTCAGGAGTTGGTTAGGCTAGTCTGTGCTTCCTTTCACTTCATCACTGTCGTAAAAGTGTCGCATCTCCTGCTTCCAACCAGATCGTTGGCTCCCATGGGTGAGGGTGACATCTTTGGTTCTGCCACCCCAGCCTTCCATCTTCCCAACACTGATGGATCACCTCAGCTTGGCAGCAGTGCTTGAAGCAATGTTCTCCTCGACCCAGGCATTGAGGGCCTCAATTGAGATTTTGGGGGGTGGGATTCTCCTCCCATCTTCAACCTCTTTGTGGCCACTGCCCTGGGCAAACATGGTGTGCACAGTCCTAACAGTAGGGCTGTTACGTCTCCAGGTTGACCAGTTTGCAGTTCTTGCCTAATGTAAGGTCTTGCCTCTCCAATCTTCCCAAGAAAGCAGGACTCTTGAAATTACAGTTGTTCCAAAAGAAGATTTTATTGAAAGGTTTGTGATTACAAGAGATCTAGGCAAGAACTGAAGCTTCTCACTTAAAACCAGCTATTTCAAAGCAATGCTAACCAAACCCCTCCCACACTACATCATTGCAGGGAAACAGAAACTTCATATACAGATCACTCCATTCCTCCCCTCTTCCTCCCACCAAAAAGCCAGCGTCCCTGCAGAAATATCTGGGATATTTGTAACCCTAACCCCTAACCTTGACATGCCTCACAGAGACTGATCCTGCCAATGTAGCACCAGTCAGCTCTGCCAAATTAGAGAATGACCAACAGCCATGAAGATGCTGATGTCCCCCACCCTCAAGATATATATGCTCCCAAAAAGAAAAAAGAAACATCTAACAACTGGTGTTAGGCCAGGGATGTGACAATCTGGGGAAACTTTCAATCACCAGTTGGTCCCCACCACAAACCAAAGTTCATTGCCTACTCAGGAGAAAGGCCTTGGAGCTCAGGGAGGGATTGTTGCAGATATGTAAACACCACGAAAATGATTTTTGTGGAAAAATGTATTAAACAAAACTGTATTAAAATTGGAGGAAAATAACAATTGCCGAGATCCTCATATAAAGCAATTTATCTAAAGATAATATAGGTAATCCTTAGGCTGTGTCCATTGGTTCAGCATCCATTCAAAGTTACAACAGTGCTGAAAAAAATGGATGACTGTCTTAGAAGTTCTGGCTGTTGCGCACTCCTGCTGTCATGGGTTCAAAATCTGGGCACGTGGCAACTGGTCCGCATTTATGATCTCCTCTGCCATCTGACCTTTGGCAGCTCTCACCAGAATCGCCCCCGAGAATCACTGCTGGGCATCCTGTCCTTCACATGCAGGGGAAGCCTTGCACAAATGTCCCCTCCTTGCTGCCCAGCAGGAGGATGGCTCTGCTGGGGGTGGCATCTGGTGCAGAGTTCTTGGTCCCAGCACTTTCCTAGTCAGGTGGCAGCACCTGCTCTCCTGCCCGTGAATGGATGAACTCCTGCCTGCACACTTTAGCGCCTGTCCATGGCACCTGACCCCCCCACTCATCATGGCTCTTACCCACCAGCCTCCTTGCCTTGGGCTCTCACCTCTTCCTGATTAATAAGCGCTCCTGGGATTATGCAATGCTCAGGACTGCTGGGAGTCCCTTTGCTAACCTGAACTTTACGGTTCTAGAACGGGGAGATGCCTGGCAATGTTCTAAAGACATATTAAGTTGGTTTCTATGGCAACCCATCTCACAAACACAACTCTGGATGATTAACAACATACTAAACCAATAAGAAATATTATTAGTGGAATAAAAAACCAATGATTATCACAGAGGATGAAGGCATTAAACAGAAACCTCTCCCTGGGTATATATGGAACCTTTTTTTGAAATGACCCATACAAAAATATCCTAAAGACCCCCTTTTTAAAAAATCCTTTGTCCTCTTTAAGGTGTGCGGGGTTCTTTAATCCCAGAATTCCCCAGGCAGGATTGGCAAAGCAAGAAAGAATCATGGATGGGCAGATGGGGGAAAATAGATGGATCCTGGTTGTTAGCATTCTTTTTCCGTTCCCTTTTTCTTAATTGTTTCTTTGTTTCCACGCGGTTTTGTTTGTGCAATTTTTTTCAAACCTGCCAGTTTAAGATTCCCAGAATTCTCTCAGCCGCCTTTGAAGTTTTAAAATTTAAAAAACACAGGTTCACAACATTTGAGGCGTTTTGTCCATTCCTTTCTCAAAGCCATGTTAAAAAAAAGAGATAAAAAAAAGTGGGGGGAGGCAGCCTAGGGCCTGCCTGGCCGGAGCGGATCCTGCCTCCTACGGGGCCTCGAGGCGAGCCCGACCGGCGGCGCACGATGAAATTTGCGCATGCCTGCTTTAGACTAGGGTCAGATCACCGTTTTATTCCAAATGAGGCATATTGCAAATGCATTATTATTACCGCCTGAAGTCTGCTCACTTTTAGCAAGAAACCGGTTCCCCCCCGAGGGATGCTGGGAATTGTGGTTTCGGGCCACCCACTTCCTTCGCAGAGAATGAGGATCGCCGGGAGTTGTAGTCCAATCCAGATTCCCGCCTCGGGTGGCGCTTTTTCTTCCGACGTTTCCCAGCATGCTCTTCTCGGTCCCTCCCGCTGATTGGCCGCTGACCGTTAGCGGTGCAGGCGCAGTGCGAATCCGGGCTGGAGCTGCTTCCTCGCACCCCTGCGGAGCGTTGGGGAGCCGCTAAGCGGAGAGAGACTGGAACGAGAACCCGGCAGCCACGAAGCAGCGGGGAGAAGGAGGCCCAGCAGCCGCGCCAGGACAGCGGAGGGCCGGAGCAGGTGGTCCTCTGGTTCGCCGAGTCACTTCGAACGCGTCATACCTCTCGGGCGTGACGTCACGGTGGCAGGGTGTGACGTGATCTACGGTGGGGAGAAGCTTGTGGAGCTTCCCTCCCCGCCGGTAGAACCGGTCCTGGCTGTGTGGGAGGGGGCTGAGAACTTTGTGGGGGTGGAAATAGAAGGAGCGTTAAAGGACTATTTCAGGAGTGGGCGTTGGGATGCAGGAAAAAAGGGGGGCGCCAGGGGCTGGGGAAAAGAGAATTGCAGAAGAGGTTGGGCTCCCCTTGGACTGGCCGAGGAGGCGGATCCCTGGAGAGGGAGGGGGGGTTGTCTCTAAATACTTGGAATACTCTTACAGATTCTTACTGAGATCCGTCCCTTGTGGGGCTTGTGCAGAAGTGAGCTCGCCTTCACTTTTTGATGCTTGTAAAGCGACTAAGAGGATCCCTGAATTTGTGAGTCTCCAAAGGGCTGACAGTGACAGATGACTAAGCTCATTTGGCAGGAGTGGTGTAACCTTTGCCATGGGGACCAGCCTGTGGTCTTTTTTTGTGGCCCAAGGAATCCTATGCTTTAAATCCCTGGCAGAGAAATAGAGCCATGAAATGCAAGAACTTTAACAACAATGATAAATGGAGTATTTTTAAAAAAAGAATCCCCCCAGTTCAAGGAAAAGATGCAGATATTCTGATACTGTCCGAGTGCATGTCATGTCTTTACTCACTTTGTGATATTCTTCTGTCAAAATAAGTGCAGCTCCCAGTTACAAGAACTCACCAGATCTGAGGTCATACTACTTCCTAGGCAACCGGTTGATCAGTCACTGATATTCTGCAATGTGTTGCAGCAATAGGTACTAATTCGTGGAGAGCAAACAATTGTTAAAATTGCTACTTGTTGGCTATAACATTAGTGTTCCTTTGGCTGTTCCACTTCTTATTTAGTCTTTATTTGCATGTGTGCTGTTGCCTGACAGCGAATAACCATCTCAAAATTGTTTTTGTTTTACATAGAAACTGCCAAAAGTGGCTTTGAAAGTGAGGTACAATGAAGAACCAAGATGGTGAAAGCAAAGCTTCTCTTCTACCCTCCAGCCCTTCCCAAATAAGGGATGCTCTGGGGCCAGAAGATAGTGACTTAGCCGAGACTCCTGGAGGGATTGTAGGAAGTGGAGATTGTCACCACCAACTTGGCCTCTCTGGCTTGAAACACTTTGCTGATGACAGACTTGAAATGCCAGTGAACGAGGAGCAGAGGAAGAAAGAAGAGGGTTTGTTTCCCTGAGATTCACTAGTTTTATTTCTCTTTAAATGTAGAATTTGGGGCGCCACCATCATTTGAGGGATGATTCTTACCCTATCCTTAACTAATTCTCTCAATAGCTGTGTTCTGATTTTTGTTTTCTTCTTTGAACTTCTCCCCTCTTAATGTTGAATGGTGCTTTCTACCATCTGCAGCACATCTGGCAGAGGAGGCTCTGCCTTGCCAGCCAGTCCCCGATGTTTCTGAAGAGCTGAGCAGACAGCTGGAAGATATTCTGAGCACTTATTGCAGGGACTCCAACCAGGAAGGGCCTGGAGAGGACAACGGGCAGAATGAGTCTGTGGAGCTGGACGAACCAGAGAAGTGCCGAAGCGAGTCCCCCCGGAACGGGGACCAGGAGCAGAGCTGCCCTGAGATAAATGGCGAAAAGGAGGGTCCCAGGGGAATCGGTGATGAGAGTGGAGACCGTGACCAAAAACGAATCCAGGAGAAAAAGAAGCCCAGAGGGCTTGGTAGGAAGTTCTCTGCTGACAGGCCTACATTCCCTTTGTTCTTCCAAAAAGGAGGCCCGAGAAGGGATGTATGCAGAAAGAGGCTACCATTTCACACACACCCAGCCCCAGTTGCTAAATCATCCCGGCTCTCTGTATCCTTAAGGAAACTTGCAAGGAGAGCATTAGCAGTTAAAATGTTAATCTTGGATGGGGCAACCCATGTTAAATCATTTGGGGTGATTTTTGGCATTCCACAAGCCACCTACCTCTTGAGGTGGTTGTGTAACTAAAATATAGCAAGGCTCCCAGTTACCTTAGCTTGAGCAATTATAGTAGTCTGTAACTGGAATATGTCTAGTTTTATTTCCCACATTCTAGAACCTTTTTAGTTCCTAAGCTGTTGCTGTTTCCAGCTCTGTAATGTTGCCCTACCACCATGTCTTTGTGCTTGCTCTGATGAGATTTTGCTTTGTCCTTTGTTTCCAGGCAAGGAGATCACTCTTCTGATGCAGACCCTCAACACCCTCAGTACATCTGAGGAGAAGCTGGCAGCCCTCTGCAAGAAATACGCGGAACTGGTCAGTGTCTTGCAAGGCTGGAGAGTTTTCTCCCCTGTCACGTATGCAGGGAAATGGATTGCCCCCAAGGGGAATTGCATGCCTTCAGATCATCATCACTTGGGCAGCTGCAAGAGAGAAAAGAATCTAGAACACAGTTCTAGAACACAGATCTGTGTTTTGTGTTAGCATCCATGTTCAGAAAAACCTAGCAATGAGCGATGATTAAAAAAGGCTGATAAATTTAACATAACATGTCTGCATTTATGCATATTCCAGGGGAATGTAGACTGAAAATAGTATCTAGATAATTATACCTCAGTAAAAGGGGCCATCTTGATTCTGATTCACTCTAGATATGTTGGCTGATATCAGCCACCCTCCTTGCCCAGCAGGCTTGCTGAATTACTGAACAGTCAGGGGTTGTTTGGTTGGCAAAGGCAGAGCAAATCAAAGAGGGAAACACATTAGCAGCAGGAAAGGGATGCCTCTGTCAGAACCTTTCTCCTCCACGATTGTAAAGCCTGTTTTTCAATCTTGACAACTTTAAGAAGCCTGGGGAATTCTGGGAGTTGGTCCACACATTTTAAACTCACTGGGTAGAAAAACACTGTTGTAGAACATACGTGGTGAACTTTACAAACATGAGCTCAGCCAGGGAAGACAGGTTAGCGTGAGAAAAAAACCCCACTCTGACCCCTCCTTGGATCTTGTTACCGTAGTGTAAGGGAGCAAGCAAAGGAGTAACAATGTCCTGCTTTAAATGCTCTGCTATTCCTGCCTACCTCAAAGTAGAGTTCAATATTAGGGTGTCTCCTTTACATGTCTGGCTTACCTCAAAGGGCTGATAGTTTCGTTACTAAAGTACTGGCTTTTTTGACATCACCTTATGTTCTCATTTTTCATGGAGATTCTTCAGTCATTTCTGCTACATGATGTACTCATTCCTTATTTTTCTTCCTCCTCTTCTGTCCCATCAGCTGGAGGAGCACCGAAACTCTCAGAAGCAGATGAAAATCTTGCAGAAGAAGCAGACTCAGTTGGTGCAAGAGAAGGACCATCTCCGAAGTGAGCACAACAAGGCCGTTTTGGCTCGCACCAAACTGGAAAGCCTGTGCCGGGAACTACAACGACATAACCGTACTCTCAAGGTACCCAAGGCTGCCTGATGCCAGCTGAGAAAATTGTCATAGCCTAACTTAACTTCTCCCTCCCCCCCAACACCAATGCCCCCCCTCTCAGAGCCCAAGGTGGCAGCTCATTCCAGGAATTTTTCAGGCATCTTCTGGCCCTTTGGGGAGAAGGGCATCTCTTCTTCTGGCTTTCTTCCTCCTCCCTAAACAGAGTGCTGAGCCAGAGGAAAAGGGTTATTAGGCTTGGGAGCCAGAGAGGCTGATGACAGTCCTTACTTTATGACCAGTCTTTAGCGACCAAAGTTACGATGGGCCCCTAAAAAGGGACTTGCGACCCAAAGTTCTGTTCCCCGTGTTTTGGTCGCTTGGCAAGACCCACCGTTACAGCCATTTGTGGCATCCTGCAGTCACCTGCCTGCAGTTCATTATGTTTTTTCCAGAAACAAAAAGAGACATTTACTTCCAGTTTGTTGCAAAATTTCACCCCATTGTGAACAAAGGGTTTTTATAACAGCCATTGCAGTAAAGGTCATAACATCAAGCGTGGTCACATGATGACCCACTTTACATCCTGACTTATGACTGAAATCACAGCCTCAGATCTGTTTGTAAGTCAAGGACTATCTGTATATTTTTGTCCTTCACCTCAAGTACGACCAAGGTTACAGTATCATGAATTAGACAAGTGCATATTTTTCAAAATACAAAATGATAAATATCCTCTCTCCATATAATGGAAAGAATAGCCAGCGTCTTGCCCAAAGGGCCCTCCCAGACTGTTGGTATCCAGCCCACGGGAGGCTGTGCAGAGCCACTGTCCCAACATGGCACTAACTGGCCATGAGGGAGATAGAGGTAAAGAGTCTGACTTGGATTCAGGAGGAAGGGCTGGTTTCCAAATGGCTGATGGCAGCTTGTCATTCTTGAAGCCCAGCAGCTCCTCCCGCGGGGTTTGTGAGCCGGTCTTCTTTGCATTGTTGGAGGAGTTGTTCTGCTCTGCGAGGCTCTTCAACTTGCCTCCACAGGAGGAGGGTGTCCAGCGAGCTCGTGAGGAGGAAGAGAAGAGGAAGGAGGTAACATCCCACTTCCAGGTGATGCTCAATGACATCCAGCTGCAGATGGAACAGCACAACGAACGCAACTCCAAACTGCGCCAGGAGAACATGGAGCTGGCCGAAAGGCTGAAGAAGCTCATAGAACAATATGAACTGCGAGAGGAGGTGAGCAGGCACAGCAGGGAGGGAGAAACTGAGGGGTGGCACCCCCCCACCCCTCGGCCTGCTCTTCATCTGTACCACCAGCCCCTTAGATAGGACTCCTCTCTCCGAGAAGCCTTTTCCTGCAAGATTTGGTTGGCTTCTTGGTCATTCGACAGCTCTTCTGTGCTCTAGAAATGAGAGTATCTAGGTAGTCCTTGACTTACGGCCATAATGCAGGTTACCCATTACGGTCTCAAATGGTGACTTCCCCATCCCTGCTCTCCCTGATGCAGTCATTAAGTGCAGCATGGGGTGCCTCTCGGGGGTGGGGGGAAGCCGTCGTACACACCCTGAGACACCCGTTACTCCACTTCTCACCCCTTGGGGTCCCTCCACTTCTTGGGCCTGCTTCCCATCCCACTGGGAAGCAGGCCCTCCCCCTCCCCCTTTGAAGATCTCAGGAGGTCAGGGGAGGGGAAGTCAGGCCCCTCCATTGCTGGGCCACATGGCACAATTCTGAAAGTGGTCGCCATTTTCCAAAGGGACGCATTGAATTATGGCTGCTTAAAAAAAGACGGCTGCTTCAGTGATCATATTACGGAGCCCAGCAATGGAGCAGCTTGCTCTGCTCTGCTCTGCTTTGCTTTGCTAATGCGAGCTCTGCGGCATTCTTTTGCAGCAATGCTGGGGCTGCAGGTTCTGTTATGGAGATCCCAAGCCATGCTGGACGAAGGAAGGGGCCGGCCTCCCCCATATTGTTGCCATTTGCACAGGAGACCTGGGTCACTAGGGAGTGAGCATAGCTTGAAAAAAGCTTTACCCTTCCTTAGTTGGTTGCCCCCTTCACGAAAACCTTTCTGTGTCTCCATGTTGTCATGGATGACTCTATCCATGTGTATCCAAATGTACCATTTCATGCCCAAAAAATATCTCAGCCTTTTCTCTCACAGGTCTGAATCAGTGTTGGTACAAGCAAGGCTCCCTTTAGGGAAGGATCTTTGCCTTCGGATCAGGCTTGGGAGTTTGGCGCTGAGCTCAGCTGTGGCTGCCTTCGACTGACGCCTGTTGTGTTTCTCTTGGCAGCACATCGACAAGGTCTTCAAGCACAAGGACCTGCAGCAGCAGTTGGTGGACGCCAAACTCCAGCAGGCTCAGGAGATGTTGAAAGAGGCGGAGGAGAGGCACCAACGGGAAAAGGACTTTGTGAGGCTTTGCATGGTTGCGTTTTTGTTTAACAAACAGAAAGCTGGGGACGGCCACGTTGTCCTCTTCAAGCAGGCTTAGAAAGTATTAGGAGAGAGCAGATTCTGGGGCAGCTTAAGAAAAGGAGAAAGGCTCTTGAGCTGCCGTGGAAGAAGCGGGGGCTGAAAATCCCAGGAGACTCTGGTGGAGTTGTCAGGAGTTCTAATAACCAGTTATGGTAGTCCTTGACTTACAACTTCTTGTTTAGCGACTGTTCATAGCTACGTTTTTCAAAGCTACATAGCATTGAAAAACGTGACTTATGACCTGTTCTCTTACTAACAATCGTTGCGGTATCTCCGTGGTCATGTAATCAGAATTCAGGTGCTTGGCAACTGGCATCCATTTAGGATGGTTACGGTGTCCCGGGGTCACGTGGTCGCCATTTGCAACCTTCCCAGCTGGCTTCCAACAAGCAAAGTCAGTGGCCAAAATCCAGATTGTTTAACAACCGTGTGGTTCCCTGAAAAACTGCAATGTTTTGCTTAACTACGGTGGCAAAAAAGTCATAAAATCAGATACAACTCATTTAACCCTTAACTGCCTTGTTTAGTAACGGAAATTCTGATCCCAGTTGGAGTCCTAAGCTGAGGACTGCCTGTATGCAGCCCAGTGTTCAAAGAGATCTCCTTATTGGTGGCAGCATATCTTGTCCTCATCAGACCCATTTATCAGTGAAACACGGAGATCCGGATTTGGAAAGAACTTTCTAGAGGGAGCAGATGCCAGGCTTTTGCCTTCATCCTTGGATTCCACCATTTGGGAGCAGAGGCTGAAGAGCAGTTGGAGGGAGCAGAAGCAGGCCTTCTATGGAAGGAAAGTCGCTGCCAGTCAGAGAGACTTTCTTTTTCCTCACCCAGGGGTGGCCCTAACTTTCCTTCTTGTTCTCCTCTTCCTTCTCTTCTGCAGCTGCTGAAAGAGGCCGTGGAGTCCCAGAGAATGTGTGAGTTGATGAAGCAACAGGAGGCGCATCTTAAGCAGCAGGTGGGGTGGCAGCGGGCATCTTTGCTCTGGTTCAGTTGGTTTAGTCCAGCAATCTCCAATCTTGGCAACTTTTAAGACCTGTGCACATGGCTGGCTGGGGAATTCTGGGAGTTGAAGTTCACAGGTCTTATAAGGTTGGAGATCCCTGTTTTAGCCTAAGGGATGTTTGTCACTTCCCAGAAAGGGAGCTTGGAACTTACTTTGGGATTGCAAGGCTCTAAGAAATGAGACATTGTCTTTCCCAAACCAAATTTGGGATGGATCTGGGCCATCTGTGACAGACGTCCAAATGGTGGCTTTTAGGTAGTGGTGCAGGATCAAAACAGGATCAGGGATTTACTTAGTTGCTTGTGACTGCCATCTTGATTTTTTGAACACCGCCTGAACCCATAGACATCCTGGGATGGGAGTTGGCTACAGCCACTGCTCTCGGGGATTGGAGAAGAGGAATTTGTCCTCCTGCCAACACGTGGTGCCATCCTAGTTTCCTTTCTCCCACCTGACCCTAAAGAACAGCTGCAAACATGAATGTTCCAAGCAATCATTCCTCTCTGCTTTCTCTGATTCAGCTGGCTCTTTATACAGAGAAGTTTGAAGAGTTTCAAAACACCCTTTCCAAAAGCAGCGAAGTGTTCACCACGTTCAAGCAAGAAATGGAGAAGGTATACAGTGGATCAAGGCTATTGGGGGCAGGAGCGGGTTGGGATAGGGGGAGTCTTTGACTGACCGGTGCCAATTCTTGTAGGTGAAGACGTTAAAATTTTAGAAATGTTTTGCAGAATCTTATATTCCCTAAGATATATCTATCCATTTATTTAGTCATATCCCACCTTTATTATTTTTACAAATAAGACAGCAAACATATCCAAAAAACACCCCCTCTTATTTTCCCTACCACAAACAACCCTGTGAGTTGGGTTAGGCTGAGAGAGAGAGACTGGCTCAAAGTCACCCAGCTGGCTTTCACAGCTAAGCCGGGTCTAGAACTCACCGTCTCCTGCTTTCTAGCCATTATTGCACATTGCTTCGCTGTAAATACCTTCTCACCTTGAATATATTTGCAGCATTATCAATGTCAGAAAAATTTAAATTCTTTTGACGATTTGTTATCGTGCTTGGAGCGGCTTTTGATAAATACTTAGGAGTGTTCACTTCCTCATTGTTTCTAAGAAAAGTACCTTTTTTCCCATAAGACAAGTTTGTAGCACTGCCAGTGTTTTTGTACCTATCAGAACTCAGTGAAATATTTTCATTTCTTGTTTGTTTCTATACTTCCATACAAGGCTATCTTCCTTGTAAAGAAATCAGTGATTTTATCCATACTCAACTGCTTTTGAGTGCAAGAGCAAGAACCACATCACTCAATCTAGTTTTTAATATTCCATAATCCCAGTTCTTGGCTTACTGAAGATCAACAGGACAGGCTCAGCTCACAGAGTTTTGGAAAAGTAGGAGGCGCTTTGTAACTGCTCTTTCCTTGTTTCTGTTGCCACTGCATAGATGACCAAGAAGATCAAGAAGCTGGAGAAAGAAACAACGATGTACAGATCCCGGTGGGAAAGCAGCAACAAAGCCCTTCTAGAAATGGCGGAAGAGGTAAAGTGGCCCTCTCCTTTGGAGAGACCGAGGTTTTTGCATTGGGGGATGGAACGTAGCTAAACAGGGCAGCCTTCCTAAATAGAGATTTAAGCCATCTATTTCTCACAAAAGACTTACAAACAATAAAAATAAAGATAAATCTAGAAACAGTTAAAGTTTTTAAAGTTACCTAAGATCTGAGACCAAGGAGATGGATGGTGCAGGGCTGATGCCGACCATCTACAGCAAGGAGTGCCTCCATCAGCGCTCCAAGCCAACCAGCAAAGGCAAGTTTTAAGGCACCTGGAAGGCTGGGCGGGGGAGCAGATCTCACCTCTGAGGGTAGGATGTTCTTCGGGGCAGGGGCCACAGTGCAAAAAGCTCTTCTCCTCGACAGCTCCAACCAAAATCCCTTGACAGATGGGGTCTGCTGAAGTGAGTGGGCTGGGCTAATCCCATTGGGGTGAGACAATCCATTGGCTTGTCTTCTGAACTTCCTTCAGATGTTTCCTTCCAAAAACTGACTCTGAAATTGATGCTGCTGTTCCTATGCAGAAAACCCTCCGGGACAAAGAACTGGAAGGGCTCCAAGTGAAAATCCAGCGCCTTGAGAAGCTGTGTCGGGCCCTGCAAACTGAACGCAATGACCTGAATAAAAAGGTCCAGGATCTGTGTGCCTTTGCGTCTCTGACCACGGGGACAGAGGTCAAGGATCAGCCTCATGGCATTCCGGAGGAGCTGGCCCTGCAGGGCCCCCAGGCAGGAGAGGGCTTTGGTCTGGCCCAGACAATAGGCCACCCAGGGCCCCCAGAGCAGCCTGGGGCACTGAGCACAGGCCTGGCACCCAGGCAGCCAGCAGAGGAAGCTGCTAACTCTGCTCCGTAAAGGTGAAGGAAATGCGGGCAGGTTGCAGCTTTCTCCAAGTGGATCCATTCCTCTTTCGAAGCCCCGTGCTTGGATGAAAACTGTTCTGGGGCTTTCAGGTTAAAGCTTTTGACAATACTGAATGCTTTTTTGGCTTTTAAAATAATATCTCTATTATCCAACATGATGTACAGCAGCAACATCCACCTTTTATATTTAGATCTATAAATGAGATTGACTCTGTTCTCCGCGTGGTGCTGTGTGAACATCTAGGTGTGTGGCAAATCCAGCCATGATCCTTTTAAAAGGTGGGAAGCAAAGCAGGGGAAGCTTGCTAATTTTGACCTCCACCCACTGCAATATCTGGCTGTTGTAGCTCTCAGTGAGTGCCATACTAATGCAGATGCAAAGCAAAAATCCCAGTGAGACTTTGAGGGTTGATTTTTTTTCCTGAAATTTTCTCTTTTTTAAAAAAAATTACCAGATCTGCCCTTTAAAGCCAGTGCTGGAGACTCAGGAGTTTGATAATGTGGTAGATTATTCTTTTTAGTCTGTAGTTTGCAGGGCGGGGTGGGTGGGGGTGGGGGAGAGAAGTTGGGGAATAAAGCTGATGTGTTACTGTGTCATGGGGAGAGAGAGACCAAGGTGCCCCCTTCATGGGTGTGGATGGAGGAGGCATCATCTCCAGGACTTTGCTACTTCCAGAATTGATGTCTCAATAGCCTTATGACTTCACAGTTGCCTCTATAATTATTTATGTGCATGCACATAAACACACAGACACAAGCAAGTGTATGTATGTACTAAAGATTTAATCCAAAGGTTTTGCTTCCTTAACTGTTTTGCACATGCTAAGCATTCCTGTCTGTGTTTGTGCCTGGTGAATTTTGGGTGGCAAAGTTAATTCTCCTGTGTGTAACTTTCAAGGAGACAAAGCTTAACCTCCCAGTCCAGACCACCTAGGCGATGGGCCCAGGAACTAGAACAACCTTGGTCCAACTCTTTGGCTGCCTGAAGTATGTCCTAATAGCACTTTTGATGGATCGTTTGTCTACAGAATCATGTGGTGAGGAGGTGTCCTCGGAGGTTTTTTGGTAATTTTGTTCATTTGGACCCTTCTTCACTTATAGCAAATTTGTTATTTTAATTTGTGCCACTTTTGGTCTTAAAAGCAATCATAAACTTAAATCTTTTAGATAGATGCTAAATCAGGACCATTTTAAGTATTAATATAAAATTCTTCTATTGCTAGTAGCTTCCTTTCCACTTCAGGAGAGAGATTTGGGAGAGGGTGCTCACTCTTGAGTGCAAGGCCCGTCTGCCTGACACGCCCCGTTCCTCTCCCCCCTCCCCCCTTCCTGGATAGCAGTTCTGAGGGAAAAATAGACCAGAGTTTTAGGAAATGAGAATTACTACTACAGTTTGTACAATGTAACCCCTGCCCCAAGTGGAAGATCGGGGGCCTTGTTTTCTGTGAGGTTCAGTTGCTGCTGAAATTTTCCTCCACTCAGTCAGCTGGCAAGAAGAGAATGAACTGTTGCAAATGGACCTCACAGATTGTAAGTTGGGGAGATCATCTTTGTCCATATTTTTCTCTTGTCTTCTGCAGTGTCAAGAAAATCTTCCAATTTTTAATGCTGTTGTACAATAGACTTTCTGTTCTATGTATCTTTGTACCCAATAGAAATGCAACATGTACCTGTTGTTTGTCTTCCTTTTTTGTCACCCATTTGGATCCTGTGAGAATTTGATACATAGTAGATGTCTCCACTCTCCTTCCGAGCCCTGCTAAACTGCCTTGGGATGTGTGTGTTGCTCCTGGGAAAGAGGAGCCAGAGTGGCGGAAAGCTGTTCACGCCCAGTGCGGTCAGCCAAGGCCCAAAGGTCTTTCCAGCTAAAGAAGCAGACATCCCTGTGGGCAGCTGCGACACAGGAAGATGTGGAAGGCAAACGATCATTTTTGTCACCAAAAGCAAAGGCATCTTGTAATGAGAAAACAATGATCAATGTATTTTTACCAATTTTTACCACATGGCTAAACAATTTAAGGTGATTGATGATATAATGCTGAATGATGCCGAAGCTGGAAATAATGAGAAAAACTGCTGGACCAAATGGCTTAGAATAGATAAACCAGAAAACAATTTGTCATTTTATATCAAACTGACAATGATTTCTTCATTGGTAACAAGTATATTCTTCAAATCAAAATAATCCCGACAGAAATCAAACTGACTATATTGATACATATTGACTATATTGAGAGATGAGAACGTGCAATTATAATAGCAAAACATGGACTGGGTTGACGGACAGATTGCAAACTGCTCGTGCGCAAATTCCCAATCGGACTAAAGCAAAAGAATAAGGATTTCTAGTTTCCACAATACGCTCTTTAGCACATAGCAATAGCACTTAGACTTACATACCGCTTCACAGTGCTCTACAGCCTTCTCTAAGCGGTTTACGGAGTCAGCCTCTTGCCCCCAACAATCTGGGTCTTCATTTTACTGATCTCGGAAGGATGGAAGGCTGAGTCAACCTTGAGCCTGCTGGGATTCGATCTGCCAAACTGCTGGCAGCCGGTGATCAGCAGAAATAGCCTGCAGTACTGCATTCTAACCACTGCACCACCGTGGCTCTATAACCCCCATTTTCAAAGACAATACCAGGAATTGCTTTGAGTTCTGAACTAATTGATGTGTAAAGAGGAACCATGGAAGGGTATCAAATGTGAAAGTGAAAATAGAGTGCTAAAGATGAAGAAACAGAAGGAGGCATGCTGGATGTCAGAACAAACTGGAAATTGTCAAGAAGGAAAAAAGAGGCCAAAGTCAAGAAAGATAAAAAACTTGGGAAGACTTGCCAGTTTGAGAAAGCTGGTAGAAAAGACAAGGCACAATATTACATCTGTAACAACACTGAAGGTAGAAACATGCAGAAGAAGGTCTTTCAACTCAGAAGGAGATTCCAACCTCAAATTGGTGTAGTAAAGGACACCAATGGACAGACAGACCTGGTTATTTGAAAGAAAGATGGAAGCAGGGTACTGAAAAGTACAGAAGAGATGTGGAGATCTAAGTGGGTGGTGAGCACAAAATGGGAGCGTTCAGAACCCTACACCACCAGCATGAAAGTTTGCCTACCAGTAAAGAGGGAAAAGAAAAGGAAACCCTCAGAACTTGTGACTATCCCAACTCGGCCTTCATCAAATCCAGAAAAAGAGCCAGCAGTAGCGCCTCCATAACATAAAGAAGAGAACAACAAATGACGCAACATTGTCATTCCATGCTGTGCAGAAATATCTGAAAAGCTCAGGAGGATTTTCAACCAACACAGTGTACATGCACACTTTAAACCCAAGAATACACTAAGGCAGAAGCTTGTCCACTCCAAGCACAAAACACCCAGGCACAAACTGGGCAATGTGATATGTACAATACAATGCAGTGAGACATACAGATCTGTACATTGGAGAAACAAAACAACTCCACAGAGGGGGAGGGATATGACACCATCTATCTCCTATCTACAACACAGTCCTTTCAGCTGTTCCAGGAAGGATCCACACCCATTTGCACTGTGACCCTGAGGGCACAGATAAACTCCCCTGTCCTTAACAACTCTCAGAGACAGTGCAAGGAATATAACTCCGTCCATTCCTCCGGAGGACACCGGAGGCATTGCCAGAGAGGAGGGTCCTGGAGAGGGAGGCCTTGCCAACTCCTCTCCTTCCCTTTTGGAGTCTTCTCCCTCCGATAAGACAGGCTCGGGGGCTGGAGCCACAACACAAGGGGAAAAAAAAGATCTTTTGAAAAAGCACCTTTAGGACACCCATGATTGGGAGGACTGAGAATCTCCATAGACATGGTGAAAGAGATGGCTCCAGGTTGCCCACTGAGCGAGGCCAGGCAGTGTGTTCTCTATTGACTCAAGCTATATGCTGAATATACACGAAGGGAAGTTGGACTGGAAGAAGCTGTGGGGTTTTAAAACTGGAGAAAAAAACATTAACCTGGGCTGGGTTAATAACACTGCACGGACAGCTGAAGACATAAAGGAACTGCCAGATCTAGTAATGAAAGTAAAAAAATCAAGAAGCCCAGGGACGAAATGAGACTAAGATACAAATTGATATACTAGCAACAATTAGAACAACCAACCTTAGGAATGGTTGAAATGAAGATACTGAAATGGTTGAAGAGTTTCTGCCTTTTAGCATCACCCATCAACTGTCAAGGAACAGGCTGTCAAAAAACATATAACTAGTCCTCGCCTTAACAGTTTGTTTAGTGACCGCTTAAAATTAGGATGGCACTGAAAAAAGTGACCTGACCATTTTTCATATGAGTGTTGCAGCACCCCCCACACACACTCAGGTGATCAAAATTCAGACCATTGGCAACTGATTCATTTTTATGTCAGTTGCAATGTCCCAGGGTCATGTGATAACCTTTTGTGATCTTCTGACAAGCAAAAACAATGAGGAAACCCGATTCACTTAACAGTTGTGCTACTAACAACTGTGGCAAGAAAGGTTGTTAAATGGGGGCAAAACTCACAACTGTCTTGCTTAGCAACAAAACATTTGAGCTCAGTTGTGGTCGTAAATCAAGGAAACGACTGGCTCATCTTCTCAGAAGGGCTTTAAACTAAAATTGAGGGGGGGAGGGAGGCAAGCTTCAAGACCTTTAGAACCTAATTTGAACCAAAAACCACTAGCTAATCAGTCATATAAGGAGGTGGGGAGGGAGGAGGAGGAGGAGGAGGAGGAAAAAGCACAGTGAAGTAGAGAGTGATGGAAATGATGGAAAACCCAAATACAAAGCAGGAGATATAAGAAACCTACCCAAGATCCATAAAGGACTCAAATGCCTATATAGAAACGCTCAAACTTCAGGGAACAAACAGGGTAAACTTGAAGTATTAGTACATAAAGGCAGATACGATATAGTTGCCATTACTGAAGCTTGGGATGAAACTCAGGACTGGAATGTATTGATGGAACTATTGAAAAGAAATGGACCTAACAAAAATGGTTGTATAAATACACTGTGTGCTCACATGTGTATTTTGACCATATTTTTATGCATATTTTCCACCTCCAAGCTATATAAACTTGAACGTTTTTTGGCTATAAGCATATCAGGTGATGTGTATTTGTAATGAGGGAGGGTGTGCCCTAAGGAGATCAATACCCTATATTAAGGTGTGCATAATTATTAGGCAACTTCTTTTCCTCAGACAAAATGGGCCAAAAAAGAGATTTAACTGACTCTGAAAAATCAAAAATTGTAAAAAGTCTTTCAGAGGGATGCAGCATTCTTGAAATTGCTAAGATATTGGGGCATGATCACAGAACCATCAAATGTTTTGTTGCAAATAGTCAACAGGGTCACAAGAAATGTGTCGAGAAAAAAAGACACACCTTAATTGCCAAAGATTTGAGAAGAATCAAACGTGAAGCTACCAGGAACCCATTATCCTCCAGTGCTGTCATATTCCAGAACTGCAACCTACCTGGAGTGCCCAGAAGTACAAGGTGTTCAGTGCCCAGAGACATGGCCGAGGTAAGGGAGGCTGAAACCCGACCACCACTGAACAAGACACATAAGTTTGAAACGGCAAGCCTGGGCCAAGAAATATCTGAAGACAGGTTTTTCAAAGGTTTTATGGACTGATGAGATGAGAGTGACTTTTTTTTATTAAAAAGTTTTATACAACAAAGGGTTTTTTTTTTTTGAGGTTTGAGGTTTATTTGATTTTTTTGCTTTTCTCCCCCCCAATATTCCCCCCACCCTCTTCCCCTCCCGCCAACCCCCCCCAGCACCCCTTCCCTCCCTCCCCCCCAGACTTCCCAGAGCAAAATACAGGGTGTTTCAATTAACAATCATAAGCTAAATTAACCTAACTATCTTTAAGCTAACACATCTCCCCCTAAAACCTTAACTCCGCTATAAGTAATATAATACACCTAAAATTAACATTTATTCATAAGCTATTTGATATTTTCTTGTCTGGTATTTGTTCTGAATATAATCAATCCATCTTCTCCATTCCGATATATATCTTTCTTGTGAATAGTCCTTCAAATACACTGAAATTTTCACCATTTCCGCTAAGTTCGCTACTTTCAGTGTCCACTCTTCAATAGTAGGCAAAGAGTCCTTCTTCCAATGTTGTGCAACCAACAGCCTAGCTGCCGATATTAAGTTTAAAATCAATTTAGTCTCTGATGCTGTACAATCTATTGTTATACCCAATAAATTTGCGGAATAAATTTCAACCTTTTTTTCAGAATATTCTGCATCACCCACCAAATTTATATGCAAAATGCTTTGATTTTCTTACCAGTCCACCATATATGATAATAAGTTGCATCATCACAGTCACATCTCCAGCATTTGGCGTGGAGATTTGGATACATACATGATAACTTTTTAGGGTCTAAGTGCCATCTATAAAACATTTTACAAAAATTTTCTCTTAAATTTTGTGCTTGTGTAAATTAACATTTCTAACCCAGATCTTCTCCCAAGTTTCCATCATCACCGGTTCCTGAAAGTTTTGTGCCCATTTTATCATACAATCTTTAACCAATTCTGTTTCCGAGTCTATCTCCAGTAATGCATTATACAACCTTTTGATATACATTTGGCTTTGATCTCTAATCTGTTTTACCAAATTTTCCTCATTTTGCATAGCACCAATTTTTTGGTATTCCCTCCATCTAGCTTGTAGCTGACCATACTGAAACCAAGTATAAATTATCCCTTCTTCTTTCAATACATTTAAGGGTTTCAGTTGCAGTTTGCCCCTTTCCATAAAAAGGAGCTCTTTGTCAGTACGTAATCACTTCCTGTCTTTGTTCTAGACTTACGTTTTCTATTGCATGTTTTGGATTTGCCCATATTGGTATTTTATAATTTAACTTGTATTGATACTTTTTCCACACCCTCAACAAAGCATTTCTAAGTATATGACCTTTAAACACCTTGTCCACTTTTTTTTCATATAACAAATAAGCATGCCACCCATATAACAAATCATAACCTTCTATATTTAACATTCTCTCTTCAGTTAAATTAAACCAGTCACTAATTTGTGATAAGACAGCTGCATCATAATACAATTTTAAATTAGGCATTTTAAGACCTCCTCTCTCATGTACATCCTGTATAATTTTCAGTTTTATTCTTGGTTTTTTACCATCGCAGATAAATGTATTAACCCCTTTCTGCCACTCCCTTAAGTTTCCATCTTTCTTGAGCACTGATATCATTTGGAACAAAAATAAAAAGGTAACACATTGATTTTTATAACTGCTATCCTTCCCAATAAAGATAATTGTAACTTTTTCCATGTTTCCATTTCTTTCTGCACGTTTTGCCAAAGAGCTTCATAATTGTTCTTAAATAATTTCGTATTTGAAGATGCAATGTATATTCCTAAGTATTTAACCTTTTTAACTATTTCAAACCCCGTTATTCTTCTTAATTCTTCCTGTTGAGATATAGACATATTCTTAGTTATCACCTTCGTCTTATGCTGATTTATTTTAAATCCAGATACCTTACCATATTGACCTAATATATCCAAAATATATAAAACCGATTCTGTGGGTTGAGATAAAGTAACAACCAAATCGTCAGCAAATGCTCTTAGTCTATAATCTTGCTGTCTAATTACAATTCCCTTTATTTTATTCGAATCACGTATCTTATTCAATAAGACTTCTAAAGTCAGGATAAACAACAATGGGGACAGGGGACAACCCTGCCGTGTTTCTTTCTCAATTTTAAATACCTCTGTTAAACCTCCATTAACTATTATTTGTGCAGTTTGCTCCTGATATATTGCTCTAATTGATTGCGTAAAGTAGTCTCCAAAATGCATTTTTTCTATTATCTTAAACAAAAATTGCCAATTCAGTTGATCAATTGCCTTCTCTGCATCCAAAAATACAAACGCTACAGGAACTTGATTGTTTTTTTCCAAATACTCCAGTAAATTTACAACTTGTCTAACATTATATTTCATTTGTCTCCCTTTTATAAACCTGATTGGTCAGTGTGAACTGTTTGTTGCATAACTGGCATTAGTCTATTCACTAATATCTTAGCAAAAACTTTATAATCAGTGTTCAAGAGTGATACTGGCCTAAAATTTTCAGGTTTAGTACAATTTTGATCTTCCTTTGGAATCAGTGAAACAAAAGCTGTTCTCCAGGGGAGTGGGACTCCTCCACCTGATTGGATTTTACAAAATAAAACTCTAAGTGGTTCTACCATTTCAAGCTGTAAATTCTTGTAGTAAGCAGCTGTTAATCCATCTGTTCCTGGAGCTTTACCTGTTTTTAACTGTTTAATTACAGCAATAATCTCCTCAAAGGTTATTGGTTGATTCAGCCCCTCCCTCTGCTCCAACGTTAATTCAGAAATGTTCTCCCCCTTTAAATATCTATCTATTTCTGTGCCTTGAGCTGAGTCCTTGACATACAACTTTGTATAAAATTCTAAGAAAGCTTTTTTGATCAGATTCTGTTGATAAACTTCCTTGCCTCTAAATTCAATCTTTTCAATAACTCGTGATTTTTGTTTTTTCCTCAACATATAGGCCAACCATCTACCTGGTTTATTAGCATTACAAAATGTGTTGTGTTTAGCATATTGTAAACTAGTTGCCACTTGATCAGCCATCAGCATATTAAATTGCTCTCGCAATATTTTTATTGTCTCTTTTACTTTATCACTTGGATTAATAATAAGTAATTGTTCTTTCTTTTTTATTTCCTCCTCAATCTCTTTCCGCTTCTGTTGTTGTTTTGGTCTATATTTATTATTCATATGTATTAAGATTCCCCTCATTTAGGCCTTACTAGCATCCCATACCATTTCCATTGAAGTATCCTTATACATATTAATAGCAAAAAATTCTTTCATTTGTTTTTTAAGCTCATTCACATTTTCTTCATATCTAAATAAATTTTTATTTAACCTCCAAGACCTCCTTTCTCCCTTTTTCTGTTCTAATTCCATCCAAACCGGGCTATGATCAGTTAAAGTTCTCGGGCATATCTTCACCTTCTTCACCCTGAAAAGGAAATCATTTGTGTTTAGTATAAAATCAATCCTAGAAAAGGATTGGTGTCTATCAGAGAAAAAAGTAAAATCTCTTTCATCAGCATTCTGTATTCTCCATATATCTCTCAGCTCCATATCTTCCATCATATCAAAAAATGATTTGGGTAATTTTGCACGTGTTGAGGTCTTTGACAAACTTTTTTTTATCTTTCTATGTGTCTATTACACCATTCCAGTCACCCATCAGTATAAGAGCTTTGTAGTCCCATTGTATTATTTTGGTATGTAAAAATTTATAAAATTTGTCCTGTTGCTGATTAGGTGCGTATATCCCAACTAGAAGCATTTTTCCATTCTGAGTTAGTAATTCAATTGCAATATATCTGCCTTGGGCATCTGTTTCAATTAATTTAGCTGGTATACCCTTGTTTACGTAGATAACTAGACCATTTCTCTTCTCCGATGCTGCTGCAATAAAATGTGTGCCTAGTCTTGAATTTATCAAATATTTTTGATCTGATAATCTAATATGTGTTTCTTGCAAACATATGACATCATTCTGAAATTGTTTCAAATAATGAAATATTTTCTTTCTTTTTTGTGGAGAGTTTAAACCATTAACATTCCAAGATAGAAATTTAGTTGCCATCTTTGGCCCCTCGAAGCTTCATGAGCATACGCTGAATATCCTCCTCCATCGTGGTCTTCAGCCTGGCCCCTCCCACAGCTTCTGTTTTACGAACTTCTTGAGATGAGACTTCAGATTGTTGCACTTTAAGTTGTTGTTCATGACGTTTATAAGTTGCTCGTGTCATTCGTTGTTCTCTTGGCTCCTCTAGCTTCTTGGGTAATTCAGAAGTTGGGGGTGGGCCAAGATGATGAGAGTGACTCTTGATGGATCAGATGGGTGGGCCCGTGGCTGAATCAGTAACTGACACAGAGCTCCACTTTGACTCAAGATGCCAGCAAGGTGGGGGTGGGGTACTAGTATGGGCTGGTATTATGAAAGATGAGCTAGTTGAATCCTTTTGGGTTGAAGATGGACTCAAAATCAACCTCCAAACCTACTGTCAGTTTTTAGAAGACACTTTCTTCAAGCAGCGGTACAGGAAAAAGTCTGCATCTTTCAAGACGACCATTTTTATGCAGGGCAATGCTCCATAGCATAGAAGTACTCCACTGCATGGCTAGCCAGTAAAAGGCCTTAAAGGTGAAAGAATAATGACATGGCCCTCTTTCTCACCTGACCTAAACCCTATTGAGAACTTGTGGGCCCTTCTTCTATGGGAGATTTATGGATGAAGGAAAACATCTCTCTGAACAGTGTCTGGGAGGCTGTGGTTCTTGCTGCTCCATTTTTATTTTTCATTTAGCTGCATAATTGTGCACACGTATATATTCTCCTAAGAAAGCCCAAACCTCACTTTTACTTTCTTAAATATTCAGGTTTCAGGTTTATTAACATTTTTGATTGACCGAGAGCACTGTAGTTGTTCAATAATAAAAATAATCCTCCAAAATACAACTTGCCTAATAATTGTGCACACAGTGTATATAAAAGATTACTATATTTCTACAGAAATCCACAAAACCAAGGATGAAAACCACCTAGAATCCATATGGGTCAATATAAAAGGAAAAAAGTATAGGTATATACTACAGGCTGCCTAAACAAGCAGAAGAAATAAACAACTAAAAATGTATGTAGGAAACATACCACAGTAGTAATGGGAGACTTTTAACTGCCCTGTTATCAACTGGGAAACAGACTTTGCAGCAAATGGGAGATCGAACAGATTCCTAATTAACTTAGTTGACAACGTCGTTCAAAAGGTAGAGGAGGGAATTAGAGGAAAAGCTATACTGGACCTAATTCTTACTAATAGAGAAGATGTGATAGAGGGAGTGGAAGTTGATGGAACTTTGGGTGAAAGTGACCACGTCATACTGGAATTCAATATAATGAAACACAAGCAATAGAAAATAATCCAACCAGTGCCTTAAACTTTAAAAGAGCTGATTTCAACAAACTCAGAGAGACCCTAGGAAAGATTCCATGAATGAAAATCCTAAAGGGGAAACAACTCAAGAAGCATGGGAAACTCTGAAAAATGCAATCATAAAAGCCCAGTCCAACACAATACCACTGAAAAATAAAAACAAATCCAAGAAGAAACCAGCATGGTTGCACAAACACTTATCTGATAAACTGAAAGACAAAAAGGACAAGTAAAAAAATGGAAAGAGTGGCACATAACTAGTGTAGAGTATCAGCAGATAGCCCGAATCTGCAAAGATGAAGTCAGGAAAGCAAAGGTTCAGAATGAACAAAGATTTGCAACAAAAGTCAAAGATAATTTTTTTAAAAAGTTTCTTTCGACGTATAAACAACAAGAAAAAAGTCCAGGAAACAGTAGGTTTCAGTAGCTGTACCAATAAAGCTACTGTAAAAGACAAACTAAAAATTAAAATTAAAATAAGCAAGAAAATGGTAAGAGAACACCTACCTTGTTTCCCTGAAAAGAAGACCTAACCGGAAAATAAGCCCTAGCATGATTTTTCATGATGCTCATAATATAAGCCCTACCCCCAAAATAAGCCCCAGTTAAGATCATCAGCAGATGGAGGTGTTTAGTACTGCATTTCCCCCAAAATAAGACCTAAACAGAAAATAAGCCATAATGTGTCTTTTGGAGCAAAAATTTATATAATACCCAGTCTTATTTTGGGGGGAACATGGTATCAGTCCTTGATGAATATAGATCATTGGGACTTGACAGATTACATCCCAGATGTCAGGGTTCCAACCAATGTCCTAATAAAAGCAGGACCCCCAAGCCATTTAGCAAGAAAAATCCAGTTGTTTATTAGGAGGGCCATGTTGGCACAAACTAAGTGAAGCCAACTCTGACTTCACCCAGTTTGTGCCTTGCCTCTGATCCTGTTGCCCACTCCCCCCAAGGTGTTTCATCAGTCACATTCTCCAACGAAGCAATTTTGCTGGTCGTAGAAGTCACTCTCTCTGGCCATTGTGGGTGTCCGTGGAGATGGCCTTGACTTCGGGTGGCTAGGATGTGTCTTTATTGAGGTGTAAATTTCTTGGTGCAGCTGTGAGGCATGATTTCCTCTGCCTATGGCAACTCAGGAACAGGTCAGGAAAGCTTCGTGAGTTGACACCAGAGTTCTGAAGGAGCTGGCAGATGTTATCTCAGAACTATTGTACCATATCTTTCAAAAATCCTGGAATACTGGGGAATTACTTGAGGACTGGAAAAGAGCTGATGTGGTTTCCATCTTCAAAAAAGAAAAAAAATTGAATCAGGAAACTACAGACCAATCAGCCTAACATCAATACCTGGGAAGATACTGGAAAAGATAATCAAAAAACAGATTTGCGAACATCTAGAAATAAATAAAGTGAACTAAAACGCCAGCATGGGTTTGTTAAAAATAGATCATACCAAACCAATCTTATTTCATTCTTTTTCAAAGTAACTAAATTAGTAGACAAGCAAAATGCTGTGGACATAGTATACTTAGACTTCAGCAAGGCATTTGACAAGGTAGACCACAACCTACTTCTTGGTAAGATAGAAAAATGAGGGATAGACAACATCGCCACTGGCTGACAAATCATACTCAAGAGTCGTCCTTGAGAAGACCCCAGAAGACAAGCTCAGGATCCAAAATGATCTTGACAGACTTGAACAATGGACCTATCCAACAAAATGAAATTTAATGTGGAGGAAAGCAAGGTTTTAAACTTAGGCAGGAAAAAACAAAGATATAAATATAGATTAGGCGAAACCTGGCTCAAAACAGTAACTGTGAGAGGGATCTTGGAGTCCTAGTGGACAACCACTTAAACATGAGCCAGTAGTGGGTGGCAGCAGCCAAGAAAGCTAATACAATCCTTGGTTGTATAAACAGAAGCATACAATCAAAACCAGATGAAGTAGTGGTGGGTTGCTACTGGTTCACACTAGATTGGGCGAACCAATAGTGGTAATTTGGCCTGAGTTGGCGAATCAGTAGCAACCACTGGCTGACCATGCCCCCGAACTGGTTGCCCGGCCACGGCCCAGTCACTCACTCCACCCACCCACCCCGACCAGTCAGTCCTCACTTCCCGGGCAGCTTGCCTGCTAAGCTGCCTTTCCAAGTTCCCATATGGTGCCTGCCTGCCTTGCACCCCAAATGAGCTGCCTCCTCCTGCCTACAGGTAAGTCGCACTAGCCCCCCCCTCCCCGGAGCTTGCTGCGCCCCTGCCCACCGTCCCCACCGGGCTCACGACCTTACCTTCCTCCCAAGCCTGGGCTATTGCAGTAGCTTTTCACTCCAAGCAGCCCGGTCTTGAAAACGCATGGCTGGGGCCGAGGAGCAGTCCTCCTTAACAACCTCCAAAACTGCTCCAAGCCTCAGTTCCTCATGGGTGCTGAAAGTACTGGCTTTCAACCTGGCTGTTTCTCTGTGCCTGGCTTTCTGGATGGGTCCCCAAAGTGTTGTGCTATGAAAGACGTTCCCCAGCAAGAGAGCAGTGGAGAGAAGCAGCTGCTGATCACATGGAGCGTTGTTCTCTGGTGACCTGTGTTCTCTCCCTTGCTCTCTTGCTGGAGGAATAGCACAGAGCTTTGGGTCCTGTAAGTGAAAGTCCCATCCGGAAAGCCAGGCACAAGCCGGGTTGAATCCTGTTTCTGTCTGGCGCAGCGCTTTCTGGACTTACCAGGACCTAAAGCGCAGTGCTGCGAAAAACTTTCTCTCCCAGCAAGAGAGCGGGGGAGAGAAAACAGGTTGCCAGAAAACAAGTGGAGAGCTCCATCATGTGTTCTCCAGGTCAGTGGCTGCTGCTTCTGTCCCCTGCTGCTCTTGCCTGGGAGAGAGAGTCTTTCGGAGCATTGCGCTTTAGTCAATCTCCTGTAAGTGCCATCCAGAAAGCCTGTGCTTTCCCAGGGTCTTGAGGGCTGACTCCCCGCCTGCTGCTGCCTGGAGCTGTTGGGAAGGCGATGCTTGTGGCAGATGGGACATGGCGGTTGCGGCTGACTTGGGATGGAAATGTGAAGAAATGGCCGGCGAAGCAACTACTTTTTCCTCTCTTAGCAGAGAGAAGGAAGAAGCAGTGGAAAGGGCTGATCGCATCGTAGCTGGCGTAGTTACCGCTCCGGGCTCCCTTCGCCTGGCTCGCCTCACAGTGCTGCCACACACACACACAAGGATGTCTTCCTCAAGAGGCTTCAAAGGCCGAGCCGGGGTTTTTTTGAAAAGAAAAAAACCCTCCTGCCGCAGCCTCAAGGGCTTTGTGGCGTGGAGGCCTTTTCCTCCACAGGCCTCCTCCCGAGGTTTGTGGAGGGAAGCAGGGTGCGTTAAAGAAAGGTAAAAGGGAAGGGGGTAGGGGGTGGAGGGGGTGGGAGAAAGAGAGGTGGGCTGCCTTTAATTTGCTTCAGCTGGCGTGGCGTGGCAGGAATGAGCCGCCACTTAACGCAGTCCTGGGGAGGGGAAAGAGAAAGCATCCCTGAGTGGATGTGGCATTTTGGCGAGACCTTGCTGGACCTCTGTGGGGTAAGGGCAGCAGCAGCCAAGGTGACAGGCGCTATTTGTTGTTCCTCGCCACGCTATAAAAAGCAACTCTTGCCCCAAAGAGGTAGCGGTCCGATGAAAATAAGAGGCGTACCCGGATCCAGCACTGGGGTTGGTCGTTTTAGCATCTGTCGGAGGGTTGTTAAGCGTTGTTAAGTGAGTTTCACCACATTTTACTCAATCCATGACCTCTCCTGGCTCTAACAGTCATGTGCAAGCTAGGGAAGAACATCTGAAGGCGTGTGTAATGTTCTAATGTACAGAAGTTATAGTTAAATGTGTGGCAGAAAGTAGACTCTGGGTGTGTTTTTTTCCAAATGTAGTAAGTGAGGTTGAATGTGTATAGTTTTAGAAGAGCTGTGTGTATGTGTACATACGCATACAGTATATATAGTAGATAATATATCTTTTTGTGTGCCTATACATACTCTATACTGTGTAATATGTATGTAAACATATGGCATATATACATAGGATTAAATAGTATGTTTTGGATGTTCAGTAGTAGTAAATAAATAGACAGGGAAACTGTATCTTGTTGAGGCCTTTGAGGCGAGGAGAGGCCAGGCACCCTAACCCTAACCCGCGGGTTGGCAATGTGCAGCTCTAGAGCCACACGTGGCTCTTTGGGCCCGCTCCTGTGGCTCCCAGTCAGATGATCCCACCACTGGGTGGCTCCACCCCTTCCCCTCACTCCTTCCCTGCCCTGAGAAGAGAAGGGCAACTGCGGCAGATGGAGACTGGCTCCATATTCCAGAGCAGGAGTGAAGCGCCCCTCTACTTGACTCTTTTTCTGGCCCTTGTTGGTGCTGTGTGTACCTTGGCCGCCGGGGGAGACACATGACTTTGCTCTGTGCCGAGACACTGGCTGGGCCGCCCGGCTGTAGCCGATGCTCCGCATCGTAATGGGCTCCAGGAGGAGGAGGAGGGAGCACTGTCTTCCCCATTGTGCAGCGCGCTAAGTTTAAGTGCAAGAGCAGCAAGCAGCCACGGAGGCAGCGAGAGGAATATGGGGAGGCACGGGGCGGAGAAAGTTGCATCTCTTTCCAGATTCGGGAACACCTGGACTCTGACATAGTAGATTCGGGAGGGAGGATAGAGGCAGGTCTTGAGAATATCATCTGGGAAGAGTTTGATTCTGTGACTCCCGAAAACGTGGACAGGATACTGGGGAAGCTTAATGCTACCACATGTTTATTAGATCCGTGTCCCTCCTGGTTGGTGCTCGCCTCTCGGGAGGTTACACGAGGCTGGCTCCAGGGAATTATAAATGCTTCTCTGAATGAGGCTGTTTTCCCTGCCGCCTTGAAAGAGGCGGTGGTGAGACCTCTCCTCAAGAAGCCTTCCCTGGACCCGTCAGTATTGGCTAACTACTGGCCAGTCTCCAACCTTCGCTTTGTTGCGAAGGTTGTTGAGAGTGTGGTGGCATGACAACTTCCTCAATACCTGGATGAATCGGCTTATCTCGATCCGTTCCAGTTGGGCTTCAGGCCTGGACACAGCACGGAAACGGCATTGGTCGCATTGGTCGATGATCTCTGGAGGGCTCAAGACAGGGGTTATTCCTCTGTCATGAGGTATCATGCTGCACCGGTTGGAAGAGTTGGGAGTGGGAGGCACTGTGTTATGGTGGTTCTCCTCCTTTATCTCTGACCGGTCGCAGTCTGTGTTGACAGGGGGGCAGAGATCGACCCCAAGGCCCCTTGTATGTGGGGTGCCACAGGGATCGGTTCTCTCGCCCCTTCTGTTCAACATTTATGTGAAGCCGCTGGGCGAGATCATCCGTAGTTTTGGGGTGAAGTACCACCAGTACGCTGATGACACTCAGCTGTACATCTCCACCCCGGACCACCCCAATGATGCCCTTGAAGTGATGTCCCGGTGCCTGGAGACTGTACGGATCTGGATGGGAAGGAACAGACTCAAGCTCAACCCATCCAAGACCGAGTGGCTGTGGTTTCCGACATCCCGATATAGTCAGCTGTTGCCATCACTGATTATTGGGGGTGAATCCCTGGCCCCCACAGAGAGGGCTCACAACTTAGGTATCGTCCTGGACTCACAGCTGTCTTTAGAAGAGCACCTGATGGCTGTGGCCAGGGGAGCTTTCTATCAGGTTCGCCTGATACGCCAGTTGCGTCCCTTTCTGAATCGGGACTCGTTAAATACGGTCACTCATGCCCTCGTCACTTCCCGACTGGACTGCTGCAACGCTCTCTACATGGGGCTCCCCTTAAAGAGCACCCGGAGGCTCCAGTTGGTCCAGAATGCGGCCGCGCGGGTCATTATGGGAGTGACGTGGCGCTCCCATGTGACACCCCTCCTGCGGGAGCTGCACTGGCTACCTGTGTTCTTCCGGGTGCGCTTCAAGGTTTTGGTCACCACCTTTAGAGCACTCCATGGCTTAGGACCGGGGTATCTACGAGACCACCTCCTGCCACCAGTAGCCTCTCACCGACCAGTTCGCTCCCATAGAGAGGGGCTTCTCAGGGTGCTGTCGATCAAACAATGTCGACTGGCGGCTCCCAGGGGGAGAGCCTTCTCTGTGGGGGCACCCACCATATGGAACAAGCTCCCCGCAGAGATACGGACAATCCCGGATCTCCGCGCTTTCCGTCGTGCCCTCAAGGCGTTTCTATTCCAGCAGGCTGGCCTGGACTAACCTCTTCTAAAACTGCTCTTAAATTCTTAAATCTTAATCTCATAAATTTAGAGTTTTAATTTTAGGTTCAAGACCAAATTATTTAATTGTATTTTAATCAATCTTTAAAATATTTGTATTATATGTATTTTATCATTTGTCTGTACAAATGATACAAATGAGTAGAGCGGTATATAAATTAAATTAAATTAAATAAATAAATAAATAAATAAATATTCCTCTCGCTGCCTCCATGGCTGCTTGCTGCTCTTGCATTTAAACTTAGCGTGCTGCACAATGGGGAGACAGCATCCCCTCCTCCTCTTGGAGCCCATTACTACATGGAGCATCAGCTGGGGCGGCCCAGTTGGTGTCTCTGCGTGGAGAAAGTCGTGTGTCTCCCAACAAGGGCCGGAAAAAGAGGGGCGCTTCACTTCCGCTCTGAAATATGGAGCAAGTCTCCATCTGCCTCCACTGCTCTTCCCTTCTCAGGGCAGGCAAGGAGTGAGGAGGATGGGGGGGGGGGCAGCCAGCCAGCCGACAGGGAGCCACAGCAGGGGGATGAAAGAGCTTCATTTATCTGGGAACCTGAAATGACTCTTGATTTAAAATTAAATCATATGGTAAAAAGCACCCAAAGAAGAACAACATCAGAAAAAAAACCCCCAACCCATACCTGTTTTTGGAAATGGTTCAAGAGGGAACCCGTCCGCGTGCACACACACACTGTTAAGAAATTTAGGAGGTTCCTTCTGGATCGTGACCCTTACTCACTTGCAAACACATCAAGCAAACAAGCCAGAGGGGAGTTTTAGAAAGCTAAAACTAGTTTAATAGAAACGAACAAACAAATAAAACAAAGCCTATAAAAATACCAATAGTCATCTTTCTTCTTAACAAAGGTCCATTCAACTCTCTTGGAGTCTCTCCATGCGGTTTGAGCCCAGCTCTTCCTTCCTTCCTTCCTTCCTTCCTTCCTTCCTTCCTTCCTTCCTT
>WNWU01000029.1:13316061-13387295 GCA_012654045.1 Ptyas mucosa
CTTCCTTCCTTCCTTCCTTCCTTCCTTCCTTCCTTCCTTCCTTCCTTCCTTCCTTCCTTCCTCCCTCCCTCCCTCCCTCCCTCCCTCCCTTCCTTCCTTCCTCAGTAGTCCAGAGTGACTTCAGCTGAAGTGTGTGTGTGTGTGTGTGTGTGCTCAGCTCAGCTTGCATCTCAGTAAGGTGAGATCAGAGGCCTGCTCTGCTCTGAATGGCTGAATGTGCTGTTAACGAGCAGCTGCTTAAATGCTGAGTCATGGTCAGTTAGGAAAGGTCCAGGAAAACTCAGAGCCAAAGGCTGCGGTCTGATTGGCTCATTCAAATGTTCAAGCCAGGATCCAATCAATAGATCACAGCAAACCTTGAGAGGAACTTACTCTCACAATCCCCTTCTCTGTGGCTATTGATTATAAATACATATACATACAAATCATTGGAAACACACATCACAATGGTAAGTGGCACACTTTCATATAACCATAGATATCTTATCTAGGAGATATTGATGTTGATCCCGGGGTAGTGGTTTAGTAAGTGTCAGGTATGCTTCCTTCAAAGTCCAGGAAAGAAAGACCCAGACTCCATTGTTTATAGAGAAAGGTACTTTTACTAGAAAATGAAGTGAACGCAACCAAAGGAAAGCTAGAACTAAGGCAATAGGTGTGAAAAATACATATACAAAGCATCCCCTTCCACTGTCCATCGTAAAACATCCAATCCAAAGGTCTTTCAGGGGTCAGGTGGAAGCACGTCCAGCACCGTCATCAATTCAGGAATGCCACAACAGTTGCCCGACCCCCCTTTCAAAGATACACTTTCGTTTCTTCTTTGGGTTTCGTTTTTGGGTTTCGTTTTTGGGTTTCATTTTTGGCTTTCTCCTCCAGCTCTGCATCCCCAGCCCCCTGGTTCCTAGCTCTCCCCCCTCCCATTATTATGGCAGCCAAAGCAGTGAAGGCGGAGGCTGACATTCGGCCCCTCTGCAGAAAAGACGTTAGTCCTGAGCACGGGAAGAGAAAAGAATACATTAAAATCACATTAAAACCACATTAAATCAGGGCTTATCAGGATATTTGGTGTGAAACAATTGCACTTTCTTTGGAGCCCGAACATCACGTTTATTCACCCACTCAGCTTGAGATAATGGGAAATGTTTCCAGGCCACCAGATATTGCACTTTACCCTGATGCTTCCTAGAGTCCAAGATTTCCTTAACTTCAAAATGTTGTTCCCCTTCTATCAGAATAGGGACCGGAGGAAGATCCTGGTCCGGACGCAAAGGGGACGAATGTTCTGGTTTCAACAAACTAAAACGGAATACTGGGTGGATTCGTCTCAAACTTTTTGGTAATTCCAATTCAACTGAGACTGGGTTAATGAGTCTAGTGATTGGAAAAGGACCCACATATTTGGGTCCAAGCTTTTTTGATTTCTGGGAAGTCTGTAAATATCTGGTGGACAGATAAACGTTATCACCCACTTTGTACACGTGTGTCGGGCACCGTTTTTTGTCAGCTTGGGCTTTATGTGCTCTATGTGCGTCATCTAAAGCTTTACGAGTTACTGCCCAAGTACCCCGTAGCTGTTCAATCCACTCCATCAAAGAGGGATGCTGTGGGTCATCCTGTGGTTGTTCGGAGATCGGTACAAACTCTTGGCCAGATGCTACCTTAAACGGAGTGAACCCGGTGCTGCTGTGAATGGAGTTATTATATGCCACCTCCGCAAATGGCAATAGGTCTACCCAGTTATCCTGCTGGTAATTTACATAACATCTCAGGTACTGTTCTAACACGGCATTGGTTCTCTCACAAGCCCCATTTGTCTGAGGGTGGTGGGTGGAGCTTAGCCCCTGGGCGGAGCCTATCAACTTTAAAAATTCCTTCCAAAAGTTGGAAGTAAATTGCACACCCCTGTCTGAAATTATGCGTTTTGGAGCTCCATGTAGTCGGTAAACATGACGAATAAACAACTTTGCAAGGGTTTTCGCTGAAGGGATTTTAGAGCAGGGGATGAAATGCACTTGTTTGGAAAACAAATCTGTTACTGCCCAAATAACTGTGCAACCCTCACTGTCTGGTAAGTCAATGATAAAATCCATGGATATCTCTTTCCAAGGAGCATTCGGCCTTGCCACACTCTGAAGTAACCCAGCTGGTTTTCCCGGAGGTCTCTTAGCTGAGGCACACACTGGACAGCTAGCCACATATGCCTCTATGTCCTTTTTGAGTGCAGGCCACCAAAATTGTCTTTTAACAAGATGTAAGGCTTTAACAAATCCAAAGTGTCCCGCCGCCTTGGTGTCATGAGCATATTGCAATACTGTTACTCTTAGACTGGCAGGGACATACAGCTTGGCCCCAACCCAAGCTAGTTCATCATGGAGGGTACATTCGTTCGAGTGATTTTGAAACCACTCATCAGTTTTCAGGGCTTCTTGTAGTTTCTGAAGTAAATCACCCGAAAGGCCTGGATCACATTTTTCTTGCGCCCTGGTAGTTACCGGTGCTGCTAGTTGTGTCAAAGGGATGAGGGGTTGAACCACTTCCTCCTTGGTACTGTTGTATTGAGGCAATCTGGAAAGTGCATCCGCCATGAAATTCTTTCCACCAGGAAGTTAGTGTAGTGTGAAATTAAACCAGTTGAAGTGCTGGGCCCAACGAGCTTGCTTTGGTGACAACTTACGTGGTGCTTTCAATGTCTCTAGGTTTTTATGGTCAGTCCAAACCTCAAAAGGATGCTTTGCTCCTTCTAGGAACTGACTCCACGTTAACAATGCCCATCACACTGCAAAAGCTTCCTTTTCCCATATGGCCCACCTTCTCTTGGTTTCTGACAATTTACGGGATGTGTAAGCACAGGGTTGTAATTTCCCTTCTGCGTTATTTTGTAGAAGTACTGCTCCCACGCCCACGTCGCTTGCGTCAGCCTGTACTACAAAAGATTCTTCCATGTTCGGGTGTTTAAGGACTGGTTCAGCAGCAAACAGCTGTTTCAACTTTTCGAATGCCGCCTGACAGTCCATAGTCCATTCAAGGGGCCGTGAGGGTTTTGGTTTTACTTCACCTTTTGTTTTTAGAAGATTTGTTATTGGCAGCGCGATTTTGGCAAACGAGGGGATAAACTGTCTATAGAAGTTAGCAAATCCCAGGAAACTTTGTAATTGTTTGCAGGTGCGTGGCGTGTCCCATTCCAATACAGCTCGAACCTTCCCAGGGTCCATCTCTATACCCTCATGCGATATGCAATACCCAAGATAGTCAATTTTGCTTTGGTGGAACTCGCACTTGGAAAGTTTGGCGTATAGTTCAGCAGCTCTGAGTTTCTTCAGGACAGTTTGCACCAATTTCACGTGATCATCCATGTTCTCGGAGTAGATAAGACTGTCACCAAGTAAACCAGCACCCCCTTATACAGGTGCTCATGCAGTACTTCGTTAATCAATTGCATGAATACAGCAGGGGCCCCCTGTAGCCCAAAAGGGAGTACTCTGAATTGGAAGCATCCCAGAGGGCAATTGAATGCTGTTTTCCATTCATCTCCCTCCTTAATTCTCACTCTATAATATGCCTCCCGTAAGTCCAGTTTGATGAAGACTTTTCCCTTTCCTAAATGGGCTAGCATGTCTTTCATGAGCGGTAGGGAGTAAATGTTTTCCACGCAAATAGCGTTCAGGTTCCTGTAATCCACTACTAAACGAAAGGAGCCATCTTTCTTTTCCCAGAACATTACCGGTGCCACCACCCTTGGTCTGGCTGGTTGGATAAACCCTCGTTCTAGGTTTTTATCAATGAAGTTTCGCAATTCCTCTAGTTCTCAGGGGGTCATAGGGAGCTTCACCCCGGGGAGTATTTCAATGGTACAATCCGTAGCTCAGTGGGGAGGTAGCACATCTGAGGCTCTTTCACTAAAAACTTCACGGAGGTCCCAGTATTCCTTTGGAATCTTCTCCTCCCCTTTGATGTGGCCTATTGCTACTTCTGCCCTTTCGGGTTTTATCCCATCCTCCCGGGGGACTTCTTCCCTCTCAAATCTCGGTTTTCTGGTGCGAATACGCAAGACCCCCGTCTTCCAGTTCACCTGTGGATTCCATCTGTGGAGCCAGGGCAGTCCAAGTATGAGGGGTCGTTCCATGCCCAGGGGCTACAATAAATTTGAGAGTCTCTATGTCATCCCCCAGCTGCATTTCAAGGGTTTCAGTCATAAAGGTGGCTGGGCCCCCTCCTGCAAACGATCCGTCCAACTGACAGAACGCAATGGGTGTTTTTAGCGTTTTTAGCCTTAAGCCCATTTTCTCTACCACCTTTGGGCTAATTATGCACCTGGTGCACCCAGAGTCTAATAAGGCTAATATCTGTGCACGTGTCCCTGTAGATGGCACCCTTATTCCTATGGGGATAAGTAGGGGGTCTTCGGTATGACTCACCAGTTTGTCAGAGTCGGAGTCGGAGTCCATCCCGCTGTCATCTGCGGTGGTCGGAGTTCCCAACTCACCCTGGTTATGGGGAGCGAACTCAATGACTTCTCCTTTCATGGCGGTTGCACGAGCTTTTGCGGGTGCTTTGTCAGTCTTCTTGGGTTCCGAGCCGGTAGACTTTGGCACTGGCTTGGAGAAACATTCAGCAGCTTGATGGCCTTCCTTTCCACATTTGAAACACGTGAACGGCTTCAATTTTGGTTTGAATTCCGCTCTCTCCCCGGCTGTCTTGGGCGCTCCTTTGCAGTAGAAGGAAGAAGGCGTGTCTCACGCGCGGCCTCCTCGGACTCGGCTTCGGGCCGCTCGATCTCCACATCTTCAGCTACTACGTACCAACTCTGCAAGTCGTTGGGAACCCCTCGGGCTCGGCAATCTTTATATATTTCCTCATTCAGCCCATCCTTGAAACTCTCCAGTAGGGCCACTTCTGACCACCCTGTCATGTAGGGTGCCAGCTCGCAAAACTCTTGGGTGTACTCTGCTACTGATCTCCAGCCCTGCTCGATGCCCTTCATTCTGAGTCTCGCCTTCCGCTCAGCTAGATGGTCTTCGAACCGCCTCCTCAGGGCCCCCATAAACTGGTTGTAATTTTTCAGCAGGGGGGAGTTATTATTGTGGAGGGCCACCATCCAGTCAGCCGCCACCCTTTCTAAGACGTTAGCGACGCATCTCACTTGTGCTGCATCTGATAGGTAGTCCTTCCCCCAGTCCTGCATGTGGTTCCATACCTGGGTCAGGAAGAAGCCAAGGTCTTCGGACTCCCATAATATTTTCCGGTTGGGGGGGAATTTTGGGGTTTTTGCGTCTGCGGGGTGTGGCCTGCAGGGCTGGGGGCCCCTCGGCTGTTGCATCCCTCATCTGGGCTTCAGAGGCCTGAGATGCCTCTTCCCCACCTTCCTCTTCTTCTCCCCCACAGGCTGCCTCTTCTGGATCCCTCCTGGGGTAGTCTCCTCCCTTCCCCACAGGGAATGCATAAGACTCACGGCTTTTCCAGCTCTCTTCAACCTCACGGAGGAGTTGTAAAGCTTGCTCCATCATGAGGCTTTCCTTTTGCTCTTGCAGCCACACTGCCTCTCCTTTATGGAGTCTGGAGCTGGTTACTCCTGGGGGGGTCCTTCCCAGGTCTGGCAATCTTCCTACTCCTTTGGACCACCGAGTTTCCTCAGGTTCCTCTCTCAGTCGAGCCTTTTCTAACCATTCTGCCGCTTCCTTTTCTGCTTGAAGTGAGGTCATGGTGGAGCCATACGCTCCCATCTGTTCCTCTTCACCCTCCTAGTCAGACATAACTGGTTTCAGCCCCCTCGGTGTTTGTCCGGGATGGCTGGAGTGAGTTCTAGCTTAATGTCAGGTATGCTTCCTTCAAAGTCCAGGAAAGAAAGACCCAGACTCCATTGTTTATAGAGAAAGGTACTTTTACTAGAAAATGAAGTGAACGCAACCAAAGGAAAGCTAGAACGAAGGCAATAGGTGCGAAAAATATATATACAAAGCATCCCCTCCCACTGTCCATCGTAAATCAACCAATCCAAAGGTCTCTCAGGGGTCAGGTGGAAGCACGTCCAGCACCGTCATCAATCAGGAATGCCACGGCAGTTGCCCGACCCCCCTTTCAAAGATACACTTTTGTTTCTTCTTTGGGTTTCGTTTTTGGCTTTCTCCTCCAGCTCTGCATCCCCAGCCCCCTGGTTCCTAGCTCTCCACCTCCCATTACTATGGCAGCCAAAGCAGTGAAGGCGGAGGCTAACAGTAAGTATGTCTGCTATCTGTTCCTTGGTCTCGCAGAAAACTGTCCTAATAAAACCTGTCCTTGATTGTCTGATATGTTTATACTTAATGTCAATATGACGTGACCTCTGTCCCACAGCGTCTGCCTGCGATATGTTGATAGCAGCCATGTTGTCCTTATGAATGTCTATGAGATATACTGGTTCTTTCCACAAGTTCGTTAAAAGATCATCAAACCATATCAGATTATTGGATGCTTTAGATAAACATGCATATTCTGCCTCGGCAGTGGAAGTAGCAATTAACTTCTGTTTACCTGAGTACCAATGAATGGAACTTCCATTCAAAAATATGACATAACCTAAGGTACTCTTTCTGGACTTAACGTCTCCTGCCCAGTCTGCATCTGAATAGCAGTATAAACTCAGTTTGTCTGATATGTCTGGTTCTAACCTTAGGGAATGGTTTACAGTGTTCTTTAAATACCTCAGAACTTTTAATTTCGTTCCAGTGATATTGAGTGGGATTCTCAGAATCTCTGGTCAAAACATATATGGTCAGGCTAATATCTGGCCTTGTCCAGCCTGCGATATACAACAATGACCCTATCACTGATTTATAAAGTCTTTTGCTCAAAGGCTGCACTTTCAACATACATATTCTTGACAAAATCTGTTTGCATAGGGGTGTCACAAGGTTTGACCTCTGTCATGTTACACCTTTCGATCAATTACATGATCTTATCCTGCTGAGAAAGTTCAAACCCCTTCTCAGTTTTTACAAATTGGACTCCTAAGAACTTATCAATTCGATCCAGAGGCTTTAGGGCAAAATTCTTACTTAACTCATTAGAGAACACTTTGCATTTGTTCTCAGACTTGCAGATATACAAGATATCATCCACGTAAACCAAGACTGTTTCCTTAATACCCTGGTGGTTTCTAATGAACACACATTCATCAGCCGATGAAGCTGTAAAACCCATTTGTTTTAAACTTTTGGTAAGACATTCGTACCACCTCCTGCCAGATTGTTTAAGACCATATAGACTTTTGTTCAAAAGCCAAACATCACCTTCCTGATCATTTACACCTTGAGGAATCCTGACATATAGTTTCTTATCTAACTTAGCGTGCAAGTAAGCATATCAAATTGATACATGTTCTCTCCTTGAATGGCGGCTATGGTGAGTGCTGTCTTCAAACTCTCTGGGCGCACTGTGGGTGAGAAGGTGTCAATGTAATCATCAGGGAGCCTTTGTGAAAAGCCCTGTGCAACCAATCTCGCCTTATAAATGAACTTCCCATTATCAATAGGTTTCTTCTTAAAGACCCATCTAGTGCCAATTACCTTCTTGTCCTTTGGTAATTCCGTTGGTGTGAATACATCTAGCTTTTTCAAATTTACCAATTCGGTATCCATCGCAGCACGCCAATTTTGTTGTTCTCTATCAGATAGAGTCAACACATCCTCATACCTCTGGGGTATGACTGAAACCTGGTCAACAGAAGTGACAAAACCTTCATACTTCTTTGGCTTCTTGCCCCTAGTGGACCAAACTGATTTATTTACTGGTTCTTCATCTACATCAGAACTCTCTGAGTTGTCCTCATTGCTATCATTTTGAACCTTTAAAGTAGTGTGCCCTTCTTTCCAGGCTACTCCTGCTCTCTGTTTTAATATACCTTTTAAAGGTGTGGGGGATACACGTTCCCCATCATCCTCAAAACCAGATGTATCACTATCACTAGATAGATTTTCCGATGCATCTTCCACCTGTTGGTCCAGATCACGAGGAGGGGTTTGAGTCAGGATCTCATTAGCGTGTATCCTGCTCCAATTCGTGCTTTCATAAAAGGTGGCTGACCTGGATATTACTATTCTCCTGTTTGAGTCCACAAACCTAAAGGCCTTAGAACCTGTCTCATAGCCAAAGAACCTCAGTTGGACTGACCCTTCTTTCTTTTAAAAAATTTTTTTAAAAAAATATTTTTTATTAAACAAACAAAAACATACATACATACAATACACAACGTAAACAAACTCTACATTAAAATCAAATCTTACAACTTGAGCTTTAAGAAAAAAGAAAATTACTTCGGTATTTTATATTTCAATATATATGTCAGGTTTCGACGTAATCTCAAATAAATTTCATTCTCAAATACAAAGTCTTTGATGAATCTCTCATTTATTGAAGAATTGATAATATATATATATCTACATCCTTCATTATATAACGATATTTTAAGATTATTTCTTAATTTTAGTTTCCTTTGTTGGTATTCCCTTCCTGTCCTATTTGATCGTTTCTTGTTATGTTTTCCTTTTCTCTAGCCAATCGTACCATCATTGCCAAACTAGATAGTACTCTGTGTCTTCCTTATCTTGTATTTCTTTAGTAGGCCTGTCCATCTCCACACATTCCATTACTTTTTGTATTATTTTTTCCTCTAATGGTGTATCTTCCAATTTCCACATTTGTGCGAACATGATTCTTGCGGCTGTCAGAATATGGATTATCAAATATTGTATTTCCTTTTCATAGTGGTTCATTAGTATTCCTAATAAGTATGTTTCTGGTCTTAATGGCACTCTCTGGTTAGTAATTTCTTCCAACTGTTTTTGAATCATTTTCCAATTTTTTTTTGCCTTTTGGCATGACCACCACATGTGGTAAAATGTCCCCCTATGTGATCTCCATTTCCAACAGTCCTGTGTGGTATTAGGAAACATCTTTGCCAAACGTGCGGTGGGGAGATGCCACCTGTAGAACATTTTGTATGTATTTTCCTTATAGGGTACAGACATTGTCAGTTTGGTATTTACTTTCCATATTATTTCCTATTTATCAATTTCAATTATATCCGAAATTTTTCACCCACGTAATCATATTCTCTTTTACCACTGCTTCCTCTAATTTGTATTTTAGTAAATAATTATAAATTTTTGTTATTAATTTATCATCTGATCCCAATAGAATTTTGTCCAATTCATTCTGTTCTTTTTGGATTCCAAATTTTTTCATATCCATTTTGTGTCTTGATTTTATTTGTAAATACGGCCACCAATCAATGTCTGTACCCTGTTCTTTCAGCTCCTCTCTTGTCTTCAGCTCTTCTTCGTTATTCAGCAATTCATTGTATGTCCTCATCTTATCTATGTCCATTGGTTTGGATAAATTTGGGCCTCCATGGTTGAAATCCACCTCGGGACTTTGTCGTAGTGGTTTCTCCTTATTTCTGTCCAAGTTTTTGCAAGTGCTTCTCTGATAAAATGTTTTCTGAAGTGTTCATATTCTCTGAATTTCTCCTCCCATAAGAATGCATGCCATCCTTTCAATAGATCGAATCCCTCTAGTGCTAATATACGTTTGTTTTTTAATGTTATCCAGTCTTTTATCCAGGTAAGTGATGCTGCATTGTAGTAAATCTGCCAGTCTGGTAATCCTAGTCCTCCCCTCTCTCTGATGTCTTGAAGATGTTTCAATTTGATTCTTGCCCTTTTTCCTTGCCAGATGTATTTTGATATCATTTTATCGAGATCTTTGACGTATAATTTCCCTGGGTTATTGGTATTACTTGAAAAAGATACAGTATTGGGGCTTCCGGTGGCACCGTGCTGCATTGAAGACGCTCGAGTATGGGCGCCTGCTCCTCGGTTCCGTAAAAGCCCCCGAACAGCTGTCAAGCGCTGTCAGGAGGCTTGAAAAGTCTCTCCCCGGGCAAAGGGGAGAGGCAAGAGCAGGCAGGGGAAGGTAGAGCTCTCCAAGTGCCCCAGAGAAAACTCTGGGGTGCAAAGTGTGGGAGCTCCCTAGAAACCTGCCAAGCAGCTCCGGACCCAGGACGACTCTGCAGAAGCAGAGCAAAACGCCATGACCACCCCAGCAACACAAGTTTAAACAGCTATATTGGTTATACAATTTTAAGGACTATAAATTGGAATCCTGGATGCTGGCTGAGCAAATCTGGAGAACAAAAAGAAAACGTAGGTAAAAATCTTTAACTCCATTTAAAAAGGGAAAAAATGGCGTCTGAGAGCATGAAAACGAAACCTATTAGTGAAAGTGCTTGTTAACGCTTGTTAACATTTGTAACATAGACATAGCTACTGGATTACACCTTAAAGTGGAAGTGGATGGAAAAGAACTGGGCATTGACTTCAACTAATCTATATCTTTACATTGTGGAAAATATTTGGATTTTGACCTGATAGCTGAATAAATATAAAGTGAAACATGGCTGATATATGGGCTGGAGGATCACTGTCTGGTGAATCAGCAAATTCTAAAGTTGTGACTGCAAAGGTTTTACAGGAACTTTTAGATACTTTTAATTCTGTTATTTTGGAATCAATGGAATTTTTTTTCAAAAATATAGTTTGGGGAATACTAATGATTTGCTGGCTGGAAAACAAGAGGAAACTAATCAGAGGATTGTGATTTTGGAGTATAAAACAGGCTGTCAGGATTGAGATGGAGGTTGGCGTAACTGAAACAGAAGTTCTGGCAGACGCTTCCATTCAACTAACAGAAAAGCAAGAAGTGGACTCGTCATCACAAGCTGACAAATTATATGGCAACAATTCATGGTTCTACAGACAAAGGAATGAACTGCTTGATTATACAAGTAAGAAGAGTCGAAATGGGGGTTTTAAATCAGAGAAAATGATTTTAAGAAGAGAGCTAGCTTTCAAGAGACATCAACCTCAAATCCAAACTCAAAAATTTTCAAAAATAAAAGTGGGGGGGGGGAGCAATGCTGAAAGAATTATGGAAGAAGAAAGACTGGAAAAAATATAAGAAAAAAAGTGTAATTAAACTGGTATTTTTAAAGGCTACTCAAAGGCAATGATATAAAGGATATGTTTTCTTACAATTAGTGTTGGGTACAAAAATGATAATTTCTTAAAGTTATGGAGGTATTAAAATGGTTAAATAAAAACTTGAAGGATATCCTCCTGAAGGTTTTGAAATTCATATTTTGTGGAATGAATTAAGAATGTTTTACTGATGTATTAAGAGAATTTTAAAAGATTATAATATTTTAAAAGGTATATGAGATAAAATGTTTAAGGATTTAAAATGTTTACTTTTATGAAGGATTAGAGAGGATAAATGTTAATCTAAAACCTTATTAGAGAGTAATGTTGAAAAAGAATGGTGTTTGAGGGTGTGGAACTGATATTTATCCATGATTTTTTAATGTTTGTAATATTGTTAAATTACTGGACTATATATTAAGGAAAAGGTTTCTATACTTAGGAAGAAAGAATTCAATTTAATTGATTCTGAGTGTTTATAAAAGGGAGGTTGATGAATTTGAGTAAGGGGAGTTAAAGAGTATATGGGAGATTTTGAATTTTATAGCAAGTTAGTATATTTTAGCTTATGTATGTTAAATGTTATACCCTGTTTCTGCTCTGGGAAGTCGGAGTGGGGGGGTGGGAAGGGAAGGAGGGGTGGGGTTGGGATAAAAGTGTTGATAGAAAAGTAAGTAAAAGGAGAAGGGGGAGGGAGGGTAAAAGGGGAAATAAGTGAGATATTATAAAAAAGTACGAAAATGATGAAATAAATGACTGCACATGTAAATGTTTTATGAAAAATAAAAATAGAGGGAGGGGGGTTGGAAGGGGGGGAGAAAATGTCTGTATGTTTTATAAAACTCTTTAATTAAAAAAAAAGATACAGTATTTTCGGCAGAATATTCATTTTAATGGAGGCAATTTTACCTAAGAGCGATAATCGTAGTTTACTCCATAGATCTAAGTCCTTTTGAATTTGTTTGGTCAATTTATTATAGTTGTCTTCTTTGAATGTTGATACTTTGTTACTGAGCCAAATTCCTAGGTATTTTATTTTTGTTGTTGTCTGTATTTCTAGTGTATCTTCCAATTCTTTCTCCTGAGTCTTCGTCAAATTTTTCGTTAGTAGTTTTGTTTTTTGTTTATTGATTTTCAATCCTGCTACTTTTCCATATTGTTCAATTGTTTTTAATAATTTCATTCCCGATTGCTTTGGTCGTTCTAGGATAAATATCGCGTCATCGGCAAATGCCTATAGTTTATATTCCTGATTCTTGACTTTTAATCCTTTTAGAAAATCCTTTGTCTTTTCTAATTTCATTCAGTAATACTTCTAATGCTAATATGAATAGTAGAGGGGATAGGGGACAGCCCTGTCTCACCCCTTTAGATATTTGAAATTGATCTGTTATCTCACCATTTATCCATATTCTCGCCGTTTGGTTGGAGTATATTGTCTTGATCATATTTAAGAATTTTTCACCTGCTCTCATTTTTTCTAGTTGTGATGTTAAGAATGTCCAATTAAGATTGTCGAACGCCTTTTGAGCATCGAGGAAAAGTAATGCCATTTATTCATCTGATTTCTGCTCATAGTATTCGAGGGTGTTAATTATTGTTCTTGTATTGTTTTTGATTTGCCTTTTTGGAATAAATCCGTTTTGGTCCGGGTGGATGTAATCAGCAATAATATTTTTCATTCTCTGCAAGATAATTAGAGTGAATAATTTATAGTCCACGTTCAGAAGTGATATAGGTCTGTAGTTTTTTATTTGAGTGAGGTCCGAATCTTCTTTTGGTATTGATGTGATAGTTGTCACTGTCCATGATTGTGGGATTTTGGCTTCTGAGAGTGCTTCATTGAAGACCTGTAGTAAGATATTATCTACTGAGTGGTGTCCAATTTTGTAAAATTCTGATGGAATACCATCCGGGCCTGGGGTCTTGTTGTTGTTCTGTTTTTTTCTTGCCTCTGTTAATTCAAATATTGAAATTGGTCTATTCAGTAATTCTCTTTGAGTTTCGTTTATTTCTTGGATATTGGTTTTACTTAAATAGTCTTTAATTTCTTCTGCTTGGATTTCTTCCTGTGCGTATAGGTTCTGGTAAAAATTCTTAGCAATTCTTTTTTCCCCCTCATTCCTGTGTTGAATTTGTCCTTGTTCATCTTGTAATTGGTATATTATTCTTTTTTCCTTCTCCTTTTTTAATTTATAAGCCAGCCAGCGTCCTGTTTTATTTGCAAATTTGAATTGATTTTGTTTAGCCATTTTGATGTTCCTTGCTATTTCTGTTGTTGTTATTAAATTTATTTTATGTTTGGTAAGGTTTATTCTTTCTTTAATCATTTTCCTGTGTGGTTCTTTCTGTAATTCCTCTTCATATTTTCCAAGTTCTGTCAGTAAATCATCTTTCTTTTGCTGTTTATCTCTGTTTTTCTTCGCTTTATAGGAAATTGTTAATCCTCTTATATAAGCTTTGGTGATGTCTCATAAAATTTGCAATGATGTTTGTTCTCTCTTATTTATTTGAAAAAAATATATCCATCTCTTTCTTAATCATTTCTATGTATTCCTTATCCTTAATAATCTCTCTGTCCATCATCCATCTTTTTGGGTTTTGTTGGCCTTTCCAGACTACTATTATTGGGTTATGGTCTGCCCATACATTCGGTGTGATTTCAATTTCTTTTATGTCCTTCCTTAACTCTGTTGTCATCCAGGCCATATCAATCCTAGACCAGGATTTGTGTGGGTTCGAGTAAAATGTGTTTTGTTTCTTGGTTTTGTTAAGTTCTCTCCATACATCCTGCAGTTGTAGTTCTTGGGCCAGATCTCTAAAGGTATCTGGGAGTGTCTTTTTCCTGAATTTATTATTTTTGATACTTTTATAATCATTTTCAATGTCTACAATCGCGTTGTAGTCTCCTACAATACATATATGTTCATAATCCAATTCTTTAATTATATTGTGAATTTTTAAAAAATATTCTTTTTGACTTCCATTCGGTGCGTAAATTGATATTAGTAATATGTTTTTGATTTCCATTTTGATATCAATCATCAATATCCTGCCTTCTCCATCTGTATAAATTTGTTTTGCTTGTATATGGTTTTTAATATATACTGCGATATCTCTTTTTTTTTGTTCTGTTAATGAAGTGAATAGTGTTCCTAATCTTCTGTTTTCTAGTAACTGTTGGTGTTATCTTTTAATATGCACCCCTTGTAGATTTATGATATCCATATTTAATTTTTGTAATTTTTTGAATGTGTGTGTTCTTTTAATTGGTAAATTTAGTCCGTTTATGTTGATTGAAATCAACTTTATTTCTTGTCCCATTTTCCTTATTTATCTGTCTTTTATCCTAAGTCTTTTTGTGTTCCTTGTTATCATTTTGTGTTTTCCCCCTAGCTCCTTCTCACTCCATCTTCTCCTTTTCAATTCGTCTCTTTTCTTCTTGTTCTCTTTCCGCTTCCTCTGTAGGATGTTCTTGGTTTTTGTTTTCTGGGTTTTGTCTAGTTTCCTGCTCTTCTTCTAATATGAAATGACAATCAAAGAAATCTTGCGCTTTCTCTAGAGAATCGATTTTATGTTTCTTGTCTTCCCAGGATACTAAAATTCCTTCTGGCACCAGCCAATGAAACATTATTTTATGTTTGTTCAATTGTATTGTTAGGAAGCTGTAATTCTTTCTTTGTTCTCTTATTCGTCTCGGGATCTGTTTTAGGGTTATTATTTCCTTCCCCTTATAACTGATTGTGTCTTCTCTCATTAATTTGTAAATCTCTTCCTTTACTGTTTTACGGGTGAATCTAATATGGATCTCCTTGGGTAATTTGTTCCTGCGGGCGTAGTTCGTATGGACTCTGTATATTTCATCAATTTCCCTGCTAATCTCGTCTTTCCCCTTCTGGGTAGCTTCCGCTAATATTCCAGTCATCAGATCTCTCAAGTCTTCTTCTCTAGTTTCTGCAATGTTTTGGAACTGTAGGAAGAAAGATGCCTTCTCCATTTCTAAATAGGTAATCAAATCTTCCAATTCTCTATTTAATGCTGTTTGGTTTTTTTCCATGTTGTCAATTTTCTTCTCTGTTTGATCCATTTTTACTTCTATATTCTGAATCAGTTGTTCGTTTTTTACAATATTTTGTTGGATTTTTTCAATTTTATCGTCCATTTTTTAAATGTTGTCATTTATCTCTCCTACGTCTAATTTCAATTCTTCGTGGTTCCTTCTCATTTCCTCATGGTTGTTTGCTATTGATTCTTGCGTCTTATTCATTCCCTCCTGGATCATGGCTAGTACCGACTGAATGTTTTGTATATTAAATGTACTGGGGGTTTTTTCTTTGTCTGAAGATAGCATTGTGTCGATTGTTTTTTGTTGTGCTGGTGAGGATATTGTGGCTGTCTGATTTGATGTTAATTTTTTCCCTGTCTTGGTTATTGTTGATGGGGCTGTTGTTGTCATCTTTATTTTTTGCTTTACAATTTCCCAAATTCTCATGCACTGTGTTCATTGAGGAAAGGAATCAATATATGGAATGTCTTGTCTATTTTTTAACTTTTTTGTTCCGTAGTAACTAATTTATGTGTTTCTAATGTTTTCACTTAAAAATATCATTATATAAGGGTTGGGGAAGTCAGCTGAGGAGTAGGGGAAAAGGTATGATAGTTCAACAATTCATTACTCTATTCTTGTCCCTATCCAATATAATATTTATATATCGGATAATGATATTAGTAAATTACACTTTTTATTCTAAACAATTAATTATCAATAATTTTTATATGCCGTCTAGGACCTTTGGTTAGCTTGTTTTACAATTACTTAAGTTTACTATAAAATTACTATTTCTAAACAATATCTATATAATAAATATATATAATTCTAATCTAAACAATTTCAGTTAATTGATATGTTTCTATAGAAATCTATCCAATTACTTCCAATAAATAAGGGGGAGAAAGTAAAAGGAAAAAGCAATATTAAATCATCTAATTAATATATACTATAATAATTCTAATTATTAAGCAGTATCAATACCTAACTCTAAAGTCTATAGATAGTTAGATAGTTAACTTAGATAGTTAACTATCTAAACAGATATGGCACTTGTTACTATTGTTATATCAATCGTTCAATATCTAAAATTATTTATGAATATATATAATTTAATTGAATATGCTCTATGTTTAAATATATAAAATAAATAACAATCACTGATTAGATATATTATTAAGTATATAAAGAATTAAATTTGTCCACTATATCACGTTTAAACAGCTGAATTTTATTTTCGCGATCTTCCTTCTTCGTTCTTCAATCCGTCTATTATCACTCCAATTTTAACAGTTTTAAGGAGATTGGTTTTGAGTCCACTTCTTCAGAGAGAGAGAGAAAAGAAAGTCTCATTTGTATCTTCTTGCAAGGGGGATTCAATGTACCCTTCGGGAATCTGGTTACAATGTCTCTTTGCTGTAGTTCACCTTGCTGCCGTCTCTAATTGTAAAGTGAAAGTCTCTCTTTTCCAAATCTTCTATCCGCCATTCATTGAAGTTTCTGTTATACGTTTCTCTCTTGGTCCGCAGTTTTGTTTTTTTCTCCTTTAAATCCCGCTATCCCGTTGTCTCTCAGCAAATCGCAGTTCTAGTTTTCCACACTTTTCTTTTCAAAGCCAATTTGTTTTATAGTTTTGTAATCCACCACTTTTTTGCGATGTCTTTCCGCTTTTGCTCATCTCCGCCACCTGTCAAAATTGAGCTGTCACTGTAAGTTTTGAGTTTCCGCTCCAGTCTCTTTTTCCTCGCCGCTTGCCTGGCGATAAAACCGCCGATCTTGGAGCCTCACTCTCTCCTGCTTCTTGTCGTTTCTTGTGGTTATACCTTCATTATTCTTGTTATTTATTTTAGTTCTTACCGATGTCTTCTCTATTTGATCTTCGCTTCCACACTAATCAGTTGCACCGCTCAGGCCAGCCAAGATGGCTGGTTTTTTTCAAGTTGGATTTAGAAGGATTCCTCTGAACCTTCGGGGTGATTGCTGTCACTCCAAGGTCCTTGAGGTTCCCTCTTTTGTCTATCAACCTCTCTGTGGTCGATAGTGCCTAAAATAGGCTTCCAATCAGGAATATTGGAACTATGAGGACAGAGCTTCATTCCCCTCGTTCCTGGCACAGTGACGTCACCGCTGGAAGTCCCGGACTGACCCTTCTTTCTAAGTTCTTTTGGGATGTGGACATCGGCCATCACTCCAAATATATGAAGATGCATCAATCTTGGCTTACGGCCATACACTATCTCATATGGGGTCTTTTGCACCACGCTGTACCATACCCGATTGAGAGTGTAATTTGTGTACAGAGCTGCTTCCGCCTAGTCTAGGTCAGCATTCTCAAGAGCACACCTCATCATTGACTGCAGTACACCGTTCCTCCTTTCAACCACTCCATTCTGAAATGAGGAGTGGGCGCAGTCTGTAAATGGACTATACCCTTTTCCTTCAGCCAGTCAGAGAACTGAGCTGAGTTAAACTCGGTTCCTCTGTCAGTCAAGATCTTCTGGATATTGACCTTGTGCTGGTTCTCAATCAAACTGCAGAATTCCTTAAACTTAGATAATGCCTGATCCTTGGATTTAAGAAGGTAAACAAATCCAAACCTGCTATGGTCATCAACAATTGTCAGGAAGTAACGATTCTTATCAATGGAGGGTTTTAAAGGACCTACCAAGTCCATATGTACCAACTGGAATATGTGTTCAGAATATCTCTGAGACTTCCTGAGTGCAGGCTTAATTTTGGATTTTGCGCTCCTGCAAATAGAACAATCCAAAAAAGTGTTACAATCCTTAATTCTAACTCCATTTGAGCATTCAGACATCTTTTGTACTACAGGGAAACTCATATGACCCATTCTACGATGCATAAGGTGAGCACACTCATCATGCCAATAGAAATTGAATTGGCGTTGTCAGGTTCCTCACCATTTTGTTCAAGATTACAACATACATTACATACTTTTTACATTTTAAAACATTCCTACAATTATCATTAAAACTCCTTTTTTCTTGAGTACCTTTGAAATATAAATTCATATAAATTCATATAAATCAAATAAAAAATAAATAAAAATAAATCACCATCTGATTCCAACTCGGATTCATCATCCTTGTCAAAAGTGGTGACATGGTTACTAACATCAAATTCCTCAGCCCTTATAATGGGGGAATAATAGGGTAAACCATTAATCTTCAACACTTCCCCAACCACACGTTTATCGTTGGTAACAACAGCAGTTCCCCCTGTAAACAACACTTCTATTTCGGTATCCTCACTTATCTTCATAGTGTTGAGCAAATTATGATCAATCTCAGGTACATATAAAACACCACCAACCTCCCCAAGCCCGGGGATAAAAACCTTCCCAATACCAGTAACCCTTGCCTTTTTACCATTGGCAACTTTGACCACAGATTTATGTTCTTCCAACTCAGTAAACAATTTCTGATCGCTTACAATGTGTCGACTTGCCCCACTATCCAACAGCCACAATTGCTCACATTGCTTTCTAGAGAGTTTTGATTCAACAGTTTCAACTACAGCAGCAAAATTAGTAGTAAACTTAATCTTATCCCTTTTGTCACCTTCCTCTGGCCATTTACTCCTTCTCTTGCTGGAAGGGTTACCTTGTGGCTTTCTATGTGGGGTAGGTGATCTCCTTCTATACCTGTCACCTGAAGGTGCCCTCTGGTGTGCCCTAATGTTAGATTTCGTGGGCAGTCTCTTTTGTAATGATCCCTGGATTCGCAGTTAAAACATTCTCCAACAGTATATACCTTATCAGGGCTATTGGACCTTCTTGATGGTCTCTCTTTCCTATGGAAGGCCGCCCTGTCCTTCCTTAGATTATCCTCTGCAATGAGTTTACCAGACAGGACTTCCAGGGACATATCCTCATAGCTAGTATTATCCAATTGGTAAACAAAGTTATCCCAGCTAGAATCTAGAGAATTGATTATGATGCTAATTAAACTCTGTTCAGATACAGGTTCCCCCCTTAAGATCAATTCTTCTCTCATCATGTTAAGCTCACAAAGATGTTCATTCATATCCATACCTGGTTTCAATTTAGCAGAATGAAACTCCCTGGAAATCCTGCTAGTTGCATTTGAATTTTTACAGCAAAAGAGGTTAAACATTTTCCCCCAAACCTCACATATGCTTAAGTCATGGGGAATACTTGGGTACAGTGCTGGATCAATTGACAATAACAATATACAAAGGGCCTTATGATGCAACAAGTCAATCTCCAGAGTCCAAGGTTTAGGAGGAGGCTCTAATAACAATGATAACACATTTCCTTTCATTAATATTACCTGTATGCCTTTTACCCATTCCTTTAAGTTTTTACCATTAATATTCAGAGTTTTAAAACCAGGCGGCAAAATGCTGGCACTGGTTGGCATGGAGACGGAAAACTGCTGCTGCTCATGATGTTGCAAATTTCGAAAGGGACAATACGGCATGGGTATTGAAGCAGCTGGCTTGAAACCTATTTGCCGGCTGTTCAACAATTGCTCCTCCCTAGTGGGAGGGTCGGAGCACCAAACTGGCATGCTCACAACTCATTTTTGCCTGGGTACCAAGATGCGAAGATCTCCTTCGTCATTCCTCAACAGGAGGCCTCTGACCGGCCTCTGGGACTTCAACCTCAGTTGGTGCAGCCCCAGAAATGGCCGCAAAGGCTGGAGACGCCGCAGAAGAATCCGCTGCGCCTGAAACAGGCAAGGAGCGAGTCGCAATCATCGAGTGGGTGTCAAGACGAGCCGTTGTCATGTGCTGGGTAAAAGGTAAAAGGAAATTAGCCCCCAAAGCCGCTGTTAAAACTTCTATCGCATTTGCAATTTCCAGTTCAGCGGGCAAACTTCTTAAGCCATCAATAGCTGGTCGGGCAATAGGTGGCACCATATTAACTTGGTCACCCTGAATTGGGATTTGACCAGGCGCTATACCGTTTTGCGGGAAATTTAAAATGGACAGTCTATTATTTCCCATCCTTGGTTTAGAGTCAGTAAAAGGGGTTGCAGGACAGGATTGGATATCTCTTACCCAATCTCTTGGGTATCTCTAGCACCATCCTGGGTTTCTCTCCTGTCCCTTGCCGCTGTTTCCGTGGCCACAAACTGCAATAAGGCACTAATATCAGCAATTGGGTCCTCACTTGTTTCTGGCAAGCCAACGAACTGAAGCATCGCTATTTTCATTTGCTCTCTTCCTCCCAAAGCTGCCTCAGGAACCAGAAGGGGCGTCCCTCTGTTCTCACTCTTTGCAGATGGAGGACTTTTAGCAGCAAATGATTCAAGAGCTAAGGCACTTGCTTCCAAAGCCATCGCCCCCCCCCCCACTCTTTGATGCTTGAAACTCCTCAGTTGAAATCTTCCTGGTTTTGGCTTTCATTGCGTTGCTCTGTTGTGCCTTGCTTCTAGTGGAGACTCGAGTCACAATCTTCCCTTCTCGGGTTGGCTTAATTGTGGACATGCTTGTCTAATGCGTTGCAACGTGAATAGGGTCTAGAACCATCCTCTGCTACCAATTGTTAAGAAATTTAGGAGGTTCCTTCTGGATCATGACCCTTACTCACTTGCAAACACATCAAACAAACAAACAAGCCAGAGAGGAGTTTTAGAAAGCTAAAAGTAGTTTAATAGAAATGAACAAACAAATAAAACAAAGCCTATAAAAATAGCAATAGTCATCTCTCTTCTTAGCAAAGGTCCATTCAACTCTCAAACCTCTCCATGCGGTTTGAGCCCAGCTCAAGAGAGATGAGAGACAGATGAGAAAGAGGGGAAAAAGAGAGAGGGAGATGAGAAAGAGGGAGAGGGAGAAAGATGAGAAAGAGAGAGGGAGAAAGAGAGAGGAAGAAAGATGAGGGGGGGAGGGAGAGAGAGACCTGTTTAAAAGAAAATACCTGGAGCCACAAAACCTGGGTAGGCTTGGCTGGGGGGTGTCATGTGACTGAGTGGGAGTGAGTGATGTCGAGTTAGCCACGCCCACCCAGGTTTTGTGACTCCCGATGTTTTGTTTTTTGTGGGAAATGTGCCCAAGTGGCTCTTTGAGTGTTTAAGGTTGTGGACCCCTGCCCTAACCCTTGACGTGAGTGATGTCAAGTTGGTCACGCCCAAGTCACATGACTAACTAGGTACTGGTGGGTGCACCCAGTCACATGGTCAGCCAAGCCACACCCACCATCAGAGGACCACGAAGCCATGCCCACCAAGCAAGCCATGCCCACAGAACCGATAGTAAAAAATGTTGAAACCCACCACTGACGTGTGTTAGTATCGCTTTATAAAACTTTGGTAAGGCCACACCTGGAATATGCATCCAGTTTTGGTCACCACATTACAAAAAGGATGTTGAGACTTTGGAAAAAGTGCAAAGAAGAGGAATTAAGATGATTAAGGGCCTGGAGACAAAAATATATGAAGAACAGTTGCAGGATTTGGGTTTGGCTAGTCTAGAGAAAAGAAGGACTGGGGGACATGATACCAGTATACCAGTATTTGAGAGGTTGCAACAAAGAGGAGTGGAACAAGCTCTTCTCCAAAGCCCCTGAGGGCAGGACGAGAAGCAATGGATGGAAACTAATCAAGGAGAGAAGCAACCTGGAATTAAGGAGAAACTTCCTAACTATGACTATGGAGATTCTCAGTCATGCAGGTCCTGGTTGTCCCAAATATGCTTTTTCAAGAGGCAACTGGACTTTCTGGTTTTTCTTTGAAGATGTTTTGCTTCTCCTCCAGGAAGCTTCTTCAGCTCTGAAGAATGAGGAATTCTTGGACGAAGAAGCTTCTTGGAGGAGAAGCAAAATGTCTTCAAAGAAAAACCAGAAAGTCCAGCTGACTCTTGAAAAAGCATATTTGGGATTCCTAACTGTGAAAACAATTAACCAGTGGAACAGCTTGCCTTCAGAAGTTGTGGGTGCTTCCTCACTGGAGGTTTTAAGAAAAGACTGGACAGCCACCTGTCTGAAATGATAGAGCCACAGGTTGCACGCAGAGCCCTCTCTGTGGGCACACGAGCTGTCACCCTAGCTCAGCTCTGCTGCACATGTACGTGCACCTCCCCCCAGCCAGCTGGTCTTCGGGTCTCTGGCGCAAATGCGTGGGGATGGCATGCGCATTGCATTTTGAGAGTGTACGCACACACACACGCATTGGTGTACGCATGCGTGCTTTGGCCACTTGGTCCGGAAAAGGTTAGCCATCAACGTGATAGAGGGTCCCCTGCTTGAGCAGAGGGTTGGACTAGAAGACCTTGAAGGTCCCTTCCAGCTCTACTCAGATTGATTGATCTGATTGACTACCTATACCACAAACTAGTCCTTGGCGGAGCAGCTGTGAAGACTGTGTATGGATGCAAAATTTGATCTTAGAACATGAAGGAAAAATGCCTTTTTATGTTTTTGAACTTTTGTGATAGAGAAGATGACCAAGAATACCATGGATAGCCAAGAAAAGAAACAAACCAACACAGAGTTCTTATTTGAGCCACAAATGATCAGATTATTGTACTTTGAACACTTTATGTGAAGATCTATCTTTCTTCCATTTTTAATGCTGAGAAAGAGGGAAGAAAGAGGACAAGCAGCAGCGTGGTATGTGTGTGTGCGTGCACATATGTGCCCTGGGGGAGGGGTACACCCAAAAGGCCAGGTCATCCTGGGGAAGGTCAGTCCATCCAGATGATCTTTAGTAGTTGCCATCGAGCTGAGGGCATATGGTCCCCCAGATCCATTCTGCTCTTCCTATCTGCTCTTTCTACCCTTTTCTCCAAAGTTGTTTCATGTCTTCTCATTTATCAATTGTGCTCATCAATTGTGAAGATGAAGATAATTTGCTTATTTCCAAACTCAAATTTCTTGGAATTCAGAAGTAAAACTGATTACCAAGGAATAATAGCATTCTTAATCACTGACATTTGGCAATTTTGACCTATGGACAAGATTTTATAATCGACTTGTGCGATAGAATTACAGCCATCTTACGGTCCTCCGATTGGAGGGTGACCCATAATTCTGCACGCCAGGGCTTTGCCGATCGGGGAATTCTGGGAATCGAAGTCTCCCCTCTGAAAACTGCTAGGGCTGAGAGCGGCGCTCTGCGCCTATGGCAGGAGGCGTCGGGCCCCCCTTCAAAGCTTTCAGCCGCGGAGGGCGGAGCAGGCGCCGGATCCCCCCAGCTGAAGCTCCTGCATCCCGCGCGCTTGATCGGCAGTCTCGGGACTGTCTCTGTGCCGTCGCTGCCTCTTCCTTCTAAAGCAACCTGGACGGCTGGGCCAGCCAGCTCCGACTCGGCGCTCGGAGGGGCTCGGGCGGGAAGGCAGCCCACCTTACCCGGGCGAAGGGCGTCGCGTCCCGCTCCAGCCCAGCTTGCGGCGCTTGCAGCGGGAGCCAGCTCCTCGAGGGACTCCCAGGCTCGGCGCCGGAGAGCCGCCGCGAGAGACGCCGGCGAGGTTGCCCGGGCGGCGGGAGAGGTTCCCTTTGTTATTTCGGACCCGGGGGAAACGGGGGGGGGGCTTCCTCCGCTCCGTCCGCGCCCCGCCTGCCGAGCCGAGCGCCGGCGCCCCCGGCTGCGCTGCCCTCGCCCGACAAGCGAGACCCGGATGCTGCGGAGCTCCGGCGGGCGGTGCCGTGGCCGAATCCCGGGGCGGAGGGCAGCAGGGAGGGCGGGCGCCCGCGAGAAGCGGCTGGAGGGTCGCGCGCGCCGCTTGAGCCGGCCGTCGCCCTCCCGGACCTTTGACGGGATGGTGGCCTGCCCCGAGCCGGACTGGCCTTGAGGGCTCTGGTGCCGATGGCGCGCTCGTGGAAGCCGGGCCGGCGCCGCCAGGCTCTTCTCCGCGCAGCGTGAACGCCTCGGAACCCCTTCCGCGGAGCTCCCGTCGCCCCCTCCGGCAGGCGCCGCCGGCCGGGGAAACAGCTGGAGCTGGGGAGTCCCGGCTAGCAGTGGGGCTTCCACAGCGGGGGGTGGGGCCGGCCGTGGATTCCTCCGGGCTCCTGCCGTTCCAAAGCGCCTCCTTTGTTTGAGGAAAGAAAAAGAATGGAGAACAAATTGGGAAGGTTCAGATGGGAAATGAGGCTATGGAAGAGATTTTTAACCTTTGCTGGTTATTGTGAATCGGTCTTTCGCCCATCTTGAAAGGTTCCTACCCCGGGGTAGCTTTCAGAGATGTGGCTTCCTAGGCTCTTTCCTCGGGCGTGCATATTTTCCAATGAAACTGATCGAGACAGGAAGATCATTTTATTTAATTTGAATCTTCTGCCCAAAACCGATTCTTTCATTCAAAGAGGGAACCCAAAGACCAGCTTTCGGTCCCTTTTATCAAAGAAAATGCAAGAGAAAAGTTGATTGGACAGAGCAAAAATAACCCATCTTTTGCACTGTAAATCCGTTACATGGAGTTAAACATTGCATGTAACAACACATATGTCCATTTAAATGAGGGCTGACAAAAGTGTGGGTGTAAAATTTGTTAGATTTAGTCAAATTAAAATACAAAATATGTTAGTTAGTAAGTACAACAATACTACAAAGTCAATGTTGGTACTACAAAATCCATCCTGTGTAGCCCTCAGCGCAAAATATGAACCACTGTATCCAAATCACTGGTCACTGTCACTGGTGAGAAAGAGCCCTTGCCCCAGATTTAGGTACCCTGCTGCCCTGGAGAAACCATAATCTCGGAGGTCGGCAGGGCTGTTTAATTTAATAAGCAGTCCTGTTTATTAAATTAATTTAATTTAATAAAGAAGCTGTTTAATTTGCCATGCAAACACTCTCAGCCCTACATGCCCCTTCCCTAAAATTCCATAAAGGGAAGTGGCTGGAATCAGTCTTTAAGCATCTTAAAGTCTTGCTTCAACAAGATAAGGCTGCATATAAATTTAATAAATCAATAAATAAGGCTCCCCAACTTCATTCCAAACTTTGCAAATGACACCAGACTCCCTGTTTCTTCCAAAATTTAACTGATGCTCCATGGCATTTAACCTGTTTCCGAGTACATGTTAAGCCATGGTTTTCACCAGTGTAGTTTACAGAATGAATCCCTATTAACTGGGTTTAAGGGATAAATTAAGTCATAAATTATGGGCTGTAAAGTAAGAAGGCTGGGTTAATAATACATGCATAAAACGAACACTTTAATTATGGTTAAGTTGGTAATAAAAAATCTCCAACTCCTTGAGTTGCTCGTTCTCTGCACATGAGGAGCTAACAGGTCACAAAATAATTGGCTATTTTCACATACCCTGCTCTGTTTCTGTCACCTTTTTCTCAGTTTCTCTCTTACAAAAGCCTCAGAGGTTGTTTTTCTGCACCTGCCAGCTGGAGCTCAGGGGACCAGAGGGGTGTTTGTGTATGTGTGAGACTTCCTTGAATTGTATAAGTGCCTCCATATCCTGCTGTTTTCTTTAATCAGCATTAACATGAGGTGACTTGTTTTTTTCAAATTTTATTAAAGTTCGTTATACAATAAAAAGAAAAAAGAAACAAAAGTTAGAGATATCAAAGAAGGAAAAAAAGAGGTGAAAAGAGAAAGACAAAAAGTAGTGACTTTTCCCAACTTTTTTCAGTGCAGTAACAAAAAAAAATTACATCTTCAATCTTTTTGTTTTACAATTACTATATATTTCAAACCATTGCTATAACAACAAAGTCATTCTACTTATCAAAACCTAAAATCAAAGTTTCAATGTTTTCATTTTTGAACAAAAAGCCCAGAAGTAGTTGCCAGCGTGGACTTGCCTGTTTAGGCAACATTCCTAGTCCTCATTGTCCTTCTGTTCCAGGGCCTGTGAGGCTTTCCTCAAGTATGGAATTCAATGCAGGGCTTTCCAAAGTCATTGCTCGATGGTAACTTTTGCGTGGCCTCCTCCATCTTGCTTGCTCTTCTCTTACAGGTTGGGTGGCTGAGAGGTAGACCCCATGATGGAGGAGAGGAAGAAGAAGAGCCCCAAGGCTCACCTCAGCCAACTGGTGCCTGCAAGTGCATTGCGCAAGCTGCCTGGCCCGGCCAGCAAGAGTGCCTCCTTCTCGCTGGGGACGCCACACCTCCCGTCTCCAAGGCCAAGAGCCAAGTTTAAGAGGTCAGCATGAGGACAGGGCAGAGTGGGCAAGGCCTGAGGGCACTGAGCCAGGGGTTGGCATTCTGGCAGCACTTTCGGGAAGAGTAGGTAGAATCTGAGTCTCAGATGGATGGGAGATTCGTTTATTTTCTGTCGCTGCTCCAGCTCATATCAGAAGCTGTCTCAGAGCATCATAAAGCATTTGAACCAACCCCAGCAAATAAAAATGATAACAAAAGGCAACAGGGAAAAGCATTTGACTATTTTAAAAAAACAATAGTAAGAAACTGTATTAGAACTGTTTCAACTGGGGGCAGCATGTGGTAGGAATCTGAGCTTGGAAAAGTAGCCGGGTCAGGACTGGGATGAAACTTCAGAGTTGACAAAAACCTCTCAGAAGCCAATGAAACACTGCTCCAGTCTTGCCACTAAGAAAACTTCCTAGTCATGCTGATGAAGTCACCAGGAGACAACCTTGACGTGGGGGAGACTTTATTTACTAAAACACAGAGCTGACTGAGCCCATGTGTATCCTTCCTCACATAAGGGTTTGTGATACCCTAAGGGGCTCCGTTTGCATTTTAAACTGTTTTGTGACTCGCACTTGAGTTCTTGGTTTAGTGATGCATAGTGATGCCAGCATAATCTACTCTGGATCTCTTTTTTAAAAAAAGTTTTTTATTTTTTAGACAAACAAACATTTAATACATTAGTTTTCTTTTCCCTGTGATATCTCGATGTTATCTTCCCCAGTTCTTTCTTGGTCTGTATAGTTGTCATTACTTCTATCTTGATCCTTATCCACAACATCAATTCATCACTAACATAATATTCCACTCATCACATATTTTTACATACTTATATAATTATTCATTTATATCTCTTCTCCAACCAATAATAAAAATCATTCCATATTTTAAAATATTCTGAGTCTTCTCTATCTTTAACCATCAAAGTTAATCTATTCATTTCTGCACAATCTAAATTTTTTTTATTACTTCTTCTTCCAAAGGTATTTTCTCCGCTTTCCAATTTTGTGCATAAACAATTCTTGCAGCTGTTATTACATGTATTATCAAATAAACATTTTCCTCGCTAATTTTTTCAGGTAGGATATCCAGTAGGAACAGCTCTGATTTAAATTCGATATGTTAATGTATCATTTCCTCCAACCAGTCTTGAGTTTAATCCAATAGTTTTTAGCTTCCGGACATGTTCACCACATATGATAATATGATCCTGGTAGTTGATGACACTTCCAACATTTAGCTGATTTTTCTTTAAAAAAATGTTTAATTTCTCAGGTGGCATATGCCATCTATAAAACATTTTATATTGATTTTCTTTATATGCAGTGGACATTGTTAATTTATAATTCCTTTCCCATAATTGTTGCCATTTTTCCAAATCAATTGAATTTCCAAAGTTTCTTCCCCAAGCTATCATTGTTTCTTTTACTTGCTCCTCCTCTAATTCAATACTAAGCAAAAAGTTATAATTTTTTAAATTAAATTACCATCTGTTCCCATGAGTATCCTATCCAACTCAGTCTTTTCCATATAGAAACCATATAATTTAGCATCCTTTTCATATCTTGTTTGTATCTGCATATACATATACCAGTCTGTCTCAATCCCCTGTCTTTCTAGTTCCTGTTTCCCTTTCAATTCACCCTCGTCAGTAAATCTTTATATCTAACAATATTGCTGAAATTAAAAACATTTGGGTGTATTAATGCTTCCATAGTCGATAACCACGTTGGTATTTTCACATAGTATTTATCTCTTACTTACACACATATTTTCATAGACACTATGTAAGAAATGCATTGTTATTGGTTTGGGAGAAACCAATAACAATGCATTTCTTACATAGTGTCTATGAAAATATGTGTGTATCTTATTTCTACCATACCACAAAAAGGCATGTCATCCCAGTTGCAAGTCATAACCTTCCAATGTTAACAACCTTATATTTCTTAACTCCACCCATTCCTTCAACCATGTCAAAGTTGCTGCCTGGTAATATAGTTCCCAATTTGGTAACACAAATCTACCTCTCAATCTTGTATCTTGCATCATTCTTATGCTTATTCTTGTCTTTTTCCCTTGCCATATATATATTTCCTTATTATCTTATTGAGATATTGAAAATAAATCTTTTCAATTTTTATTGGCACAGTCTGAAATAAAAATAATAATCTTGTAATATTGTGATACACTGATAAAGTATCTTTTATCAGTGCAATTCGTCCCATGAATGATAGTTGAAAATTCTTCCATTTTTCCAGGTCTCTTTCAATTTGCTGTTTTAATTTATAATAATTTTATTGTTACATATCTTGAAGTTAAATATACTCTAAGGTACTTAACTTTTTTCACTACTTGTATATTCAAATTTTCTTCCCTCTCTCTTTTTTGTTTTTGTGTCATGTTTTCAGCCAAAATTTCTCTTTTGTCTTTATTTATTTTCAAACCGGAGACTTTCCCATAATCTTCTATTTGTGCTAGTAATTTAGGGTCTGTTATTTGCAGATCTTCTATAATAAATACCAAATCATCTGCAAAGGCTTGCAATTTATACTCTTCTTTTTTAACTTTTATCTTTTCATCTCGTCTAATATTTCTATTTAAAACTTCTAATGTCAAGATAAAGAACAGTGGCAAAAGAGGACATCCTTGTCTAGTACCTTTCATTATGCTGATCTTTTCTGTCATTTCCCCATTTATCATTATCTTAGCAAATTGTCTATCATATACTGTTTTTATAACATTTATAAATCTCTCCCCAAAATCCATTCTCTGTAATTTTTGTATCATGAACTGCCAACTCACATTATCAAAAGCTTTTTGGGCATCTAAAAACATCAACACCATCTGTTTTTCTGCATGGTTCTCGTAATATTCCAAAGCGTTCAAAATCATCCTCATATTGTCTTTAATTTGTTTTTTTGGTAAAAATCCGCTTTGGTCTGCATATATATTCATTTAGTAGCTTTTTCAGTCTGTGTGCCATTATTGACACAAAAATCTTATAGTCTGCATTTAACAATGAGATTGGTCTATAATTTTTTATCAATTGTAAATCCGTGTCTTCTTTAGGTATAAGTGTTACATATGCCTCCTTCCATGAATCTGGCATTTTTGCCGTTATTAATAAATCATTAAATAAGTCCAACATTATATTACTAATCACCTCTTGTAATGTTTTATATAACTCCGCTGGTAAAACATCTGGTCCTGGTGTTTTCCCACTTTTTTGTCTTTTTATTGCTTCTGTTACTTCCATCATTGTTATTCTTTCTTCTAACATTCCTTTGTATTGTTCTGATATTTTAGTCAAATCTGATTTTTCCAAATAACTTAATATCGCTTCCTCTGGAATCTTCTCTTGAGAGTAGAGATGCTCATAATATTTTTGAGTTATTTTCTTTTTATCTTCAATTCTATATTGTAGTTTCCCTTCTCCATCTTGTAAACATTGTTTTCTTCTCCCTCTCTTTTCTTAACTTGCATGCTAGCCATCTTCCGGGTTTGTTTCCATTTTCAAAAAAATTCTGTTTGGTTGCTCTCAATTTATTTGCTAATGCTTCTTGTTCATTCAAATTTATTTCATGTTTTTTCAATTCCATCAATTCTTAATTTTTTTATTTAAGTTATCTTTCTGAAATTCTTTTTCCAATTTCTAATCTTCTAATCTTCCTTGTTTCTGCCATTTCTTTTTATTCTTTTTTCCCAAGTACATTATTGCTAGGCCTCTGATAAATGCTTTCAATGTATCCCATACATTTTGAAGTGATGTACCCTCTTTCATGTTTATTTTAAAAAATACTTCCAATTCTTTTTCTGCAAAGTCCTGAAACTCTTCTTCATATAAAATTGCTGCATTCAAAGTCTACCTTGTCTTTTTCTTTTGCCCTTTCCATATTATTGTAATTGGGCTGTGATCAGCCCATATATTGGAACCAATATTTACTTCTTGCACAGTCTCTGTAAGACCCATTGACATCCATATCATATCTATCCTTGACTATTATATATGTCTATTTGAATAGAAAGTGTATTGTCTCTCTTTCAAGTGAAAAACAAAAAAAGATGAGAGAAAAAAACCAAGATTTCCAACAACCTCTACCCTCCAAAAGTTTTTTTTTTTTTTAAAAACTCCTCTTGTCAAAATGCAATCAAAAATCCAAAAGAAAATGGGTTTGGTAAAAAAGGAAAAAAGAAAGAAAAAAGAGAAGATAATAAAAACCAACAAGGAATAAAATAAATTAAAAAAGGTTTCTTCTGACTCTTCAAGTCTTAATCCAAGGGAAAAATATTTTAAAATCCAGTTTCATTAAATCCAGTGAATAAAATAAATAACAAAAGAAGAAAAAAAGAAAAAACACCTCTAAATATATAGAGAGAAAGAAAAAAAAAAGGAGTGAGTCTAAAAGCTTTTTCCATGGCTTCCGGTTGGCACCACCGATGTTGCGGACGGTCTTCGCGGACCGCCAGCCCCATGATTCGTAAAAGCCACTTTGACAGCGCTAAACAGCTGTCTGGCAGCTTAAAAACCTCTCCATTGGGAGAAGACGGAGAGGAGAGCCGGTGGGTGTGGGTAGAGCTCCCCGTAAACCCCTGGAACAACGCCAGGGGTTTGGAGGGTGAGAGCTCCCTGTTTAGCCCACTGAAGCTCCAGATCCGGGATGACTCTGTGTTAACAGAGCCAGACGTCGCAACCAACTCTGCAGGCAAAAGTGAGATTAATTGAATCCAAGAGCAGACAGAGTGGAAGCAGGAGAACAAGCAATCTGCAAGTATCAATGCTTAGCTCCGGGTTTACATTGTTTCTAATTGAGCTTCTTTGACTTGGAGGCTGGAAGATGCTTAACGCATTGTAAGCCGCCCTGAGTCTCTGGAGAAGGGCAGCATATAAATCAAATTTAAAAAAAAAAGATGGCACCTTTGTTGTGGGCGTGAAAGTGAAAGTTAGAAATGAAAGTGCTTGTTGAGAGATCAGCGCTCTGAGAGTGGATTAAGGCTGCTGGACTGAGTGTTTGGTGGAGGTGGAGGAAAGACTATTTTGCTTGACAAATTATAAATTACTTTTGAAAACTGTCCAAGAGATTTTGTGGCTGTTAAAGGAAAAAAGATTTTTTAGAATAAGATGGCTTCTAAGCAAGTTAAGCCAGGAGTTCCTAAAAGTGGAGGAGGCTCTCCAATAGTGTCAGTAGTGACACAGAAAACATAACTTCCGGTGGATTCACAGAGCCAGGAGGCTTCTTTAAAAGAACTTAAGGAATTTATAAAAGAAGCCATGAATAATCAAATTGCAGCTATGAATGACCAAACAATAATTATGGATGGGAAACTTAAAGAATTTGCGGAAGATATAAAAGCAATTAAAGATGTTGTTGAAGAAAAGCATAACGAAATAAGAGAAGATATTATATTAGCATTTTCAGGATTGGCAAAACACCTTGTTCAGTTGGAGGAAAGAGTGGAAGAAATTAATGAAGCCAATTTGAATTTGGAAAACAAAGTAGGAGAAATTATGACTAAAACAGAGAAGGTGGATGATGAACTGGTTATGTTACAATACAGGTCTATGGAATTTGCTTTGAGATTGAGAGGGCTAAAAGAAAATAGTCGTGAAAATTTAAAGGATATTTGTGCTGCAGCTATGGCAGAGATAATTAAAGAAAAACTAGAAGATGTAGCAATTCAAATTAACAAAATCTACAGAGTTAATTCTTGGGTGGCAAGACAAAGGCAGCTGCCAAGAGATGTGGTGATCTATCTTATAACCAGGAGGATCAGAAATGATATTTTACAAGCTTCCTACAAGAATAAAGTTCAAGTGGCTGGACAAGAATTAGTGGTTCTGAAAGAGATTCCTTCTAAAATGTTAAGAGACAGAAAGGACTTTGGATTTTTGGTAAATGAATTGAGAAATCGGCAAGTTCAGTACAGATGGGATGTTCCATCTGGTCTAATAGTGAATTATGTATCGTTTAAATACAGTTTGGAAGGTGAAAGATTTCTATGTTAATGTCTTAAAGGCTCGATACCCATCCCTACCAGGGCTGGATAGAAAGAAGAAGGAGATGTTGCAACAGGCGAAAGATGGAAAGCAGATACAAACAGCTGGAGGAATCATTTTGGAAGAAGATTTAGTGCAATTTGGGGGCCCGCCCCCAACTGTTGAACCACTCAAGAAGACAGAGGAACCAAGAGAACAACGATTGACACGAGCAACCTACAAACGCCAAGAACAACAACTAAAAGTGCAACAATCTCAAGCTTTTATCTCAAGAAGTCCAAAAAACAGAAGCAGTGGGAGGGGCTAGGTTGAAGAGTAAGATGGAGGAGGATATTCAGCAGATGCTCTTGAAGCTTCGAGGGGCCAAAGATGACAACTAAATTTCTATCTTGGAATGTCAATGGCTTAAATTCACCACAAAAAAGAAAGAAAATATTTCATTATTTGAAACAATTTAAGAATGATGTTATTTGTCTGCAAGAAACACATATTAGACTATCAGATCAAAAATATTTGATAAACTCAAGATTAGGCACACACTTTGTGGCATCAACATCAGAGAAGAAAAACGATTTGGTTATATAGGTAAAGAAGGGTTTACCAGCTAATTTAATTGAGGCAGACAGCCAAGGTAGATATATTACAATTGAATTATTAACACAGAATGGAAAAATGCTTTTAATTGGAATATATGCGCCTAATCAACAACATGATAAATTTTATAAATTCTTACATACCAAAATACCGTATATACTCGAGTATAAGCCGACCCGAATATAAGCCAAGGCCCCCAATTTTACCACAAAAAACTGGGAAAACTTACTGACTCGAGTATAAGCCGGGGGTGGGAAATGCAGCGGCTACTGGTAAATTTCAAAATAAAAAAAGACTGGTCAAAAGTGCGAGGACCTGTCAGAAATCACTTTTTTCAGCCCTCTGGGTAGTCCTTTTGTGCATATGGACTACTCAGAGGGCTGAAAAAGTAATTTTTGACTGGTCCTCGCACTTGTGACCAGTCCTCGAACTTACGACTGTCCTCACATTTTACGTTTTTACCCTATTTTATCACCATTTCTCTCTCCCCCTCTCTTTCTCATTCTTTCTCTCTCCCCCTCTTTCTCTCTCTCCCCCACTCTCTCTCTCATTCTCTTTCTCCCCCCTTTCTCAAAGAGAGAGGAGGTAGGTTTGAGGAGAAAGATTGCTGTACAATAAAAAAGATGAAAGGGAAGAAAACCAACCCCAAACAAATATAAAGATATCAAGATAAAGAATGAATTGTTAAACTTTAAAGAATAAAAGAGAACAAATATGAATAAATAGCAATAATTAGAAACACACATACAAACATACAGTATATTTTCTTTGAACAGAGTATTTGGCGGGTTCACAAATTTAAACAGTGTTTAGTCATTTCACTTAAATTTACAATTTCTATATTTCCTTTTTGCCATATTTATTCCTCATCTATTTTTAAAAAAAACAATATTACCCTTCATCGTCATCTCTAATCTTAATAAAATTCAATTTTTCACTTCTATTCTATATTATACCCCTTCCCATTGTCATCTATTTTTATATCCATCCTCACATTGGTTAATTATGTAATAATTCAGTTGTTCAATACAAATTCAACATTTTTATATAAATCAATTAGTTATATAACTATCTTTTTTGTATATTAATCAATATGAACATGAATATTCCAATTATTTCCATGCAATCCAATTTCTTACAAATCAATTACCGGTAATTATATTTACCAATAATAATAAACCAAATAATTTCCCCCATATATTCTTCCAAACCACAACTTAACCATTTCTGCTTTCAACACAATATACAATTAATAGTATCTCAATTACTACAATTCCCTAGTTAAATAGAGCTTTTTTTTTTTGTGTTTTAAAATCTTGAACTCTCCTCTTTTGCCATTTGCCATAAATTTCCCATTGTTTGCACCTACCTTTTTTGATGAGGAAAAAGAAAACTTTCCAACGTTGCAAGCAAACAGAAAAGCCAGCAACCTGCTTTAGTTTCGTTTTCGTTTTCAGCTTGAATTGCACAAGGAGAAAAAAAATGTGCTCCAGCAGTACTCTTTGCAGCTAGAAAAAGACCCCTGCCCAAAACAGCTGAGAACAAATCAGCTGAGAGTTGGGAGGCTGTTCAAATCCACTTATGGTAATTAACCTATACTGAAGCTGAAAGGGGCTTTTTCTATTTTTGCAGACACGGGTCTACTCATTTGTTTTCTTTTAAAAAGGCATTTTTTTCATGACTCGAATATAAGCCGGGGGGGGGGGTTTCAGCCTGAAAAAGGTGCTGAAAAACTCGGCTTACATTTGAGTATATACGGTAATACAATGGGATTATAAATCTTTTATATTAATGGGTGATTGGAATGGAGTAATAGATACACAGAAGGACAAAAAAGTTTGTCAAAAATTTCAACACGTGCGAAACTACCTAAATCTTTTTTTGATATGGTGGAAGATATGGAACTGAGAGACATTTGGAGAGTATGGAATGCTGAGGAAAGAGATTTTACTTTTTTTTCTGATAGACACCAATCCTTTTCTAGGATTGATTTTATACTAATTACAAATGATTTTCTTTCTAGGGTGAAGAAGACAAAGATATGTCCGAGAACTTTAACTGATCATAGTCCGGTTTGGGTGGAATTGGAACAGGAAAGGGGAGAAAGGAGGTCTTGGAGGCTAAATGAAAATTTATTTAGATATGAAGAAAATGTGAATGAGCTTAAAAAAGAAATGAAAGAATTTTTTGTTAATAACATGTATAAGGGTACCTCCATGGAAATGGTATGGGATGCAAGTAAGGCTTATATGAGGGGAACCTTAATACACATGAATAATAAATATAGATTAAAACGACAAAAGAAGCGGAAAGAGATTGAGGAGGAGATAAAAAAGAAAGAACAATTACTCATAATTAATCCAGGAGATAAGAAAGTAAAAGAAACAATAAAAATATTATGAGAGCAATTTAATATGATTATGGCTGACCAAGTGGCAACTAGTTTACAATATGCTAAACACAATACATTTTGTAATGCTAATAAACCAGGTAGCTGGTTGGCTTATGTGTTGAGGAAAAACAAAAATCACGAGTTATTGATAAGATTGAATTTAGAGGTAAGGAAGTTTATCAACAGAATATGATTAAAAAAGCTTTCTTAGAATTTTATATGAAGTTGTATGCTAGTGACTCAATCCAAGGTACAGATATAGATAGATATCTAAAGGAGGAAAATATTTCTGAATTAACGTTAGAACAGAGGGAGGGGCTGAACCAGCCAATAACCTCTGAGGAAATTATTGCAGCAATTAACCAGTTAAAAACAGGTAAAGCTCTGGGAACAGATGGATTAACAGCTGTTTATAATAAGAATTTACAGTCTGAAATGGTAGAACCGCTTAGAGTCTTATTTTGCAAAATTCAATCAGGTGGAGGAGTCCCACCCTCTTGGAGAACAGCTTTTGTTTCATTGATTCCAAAGGAAGATCAAAACTGTATTAAACCTGAAAATTTTAGGCCAATATCGCTTTTGAACACTGATTATAAAGTCTTTGCTAAGATATTAGCGAATAGATTAATGCCAGTTATGCAACAAACAATTCATAGTGACCAATCAGGGTTTATAAAAGGGAGACAAATGAAATACAATGTTAGACAAGTTGTAAATTTACTGGAATATTTGGAAAAAAACAACCAAGTCCCTGCAGCATTTATATTTTTGGACGCAGAGAAGGCATTTGATCGATTGAATTGGCAATTTTTGTTTAAGATAATAGAAAAAATGCATTTTGGAGACTACTTTACGCAATCAATTAGAGCAATATATCAGGAGCAAACTGCATAAATAATAGTTAATGGAGGTTTAACAGAGGTATTTAAAATTGAGAAAGGAACACGGCAGGGTTGTCCCCTGTCCCCATTGTTGTTTATCCTGACTTTAGAAGTCTTATTGAATAAGATATGTGATTCGAATAAAATAAAGGGAATTGTAATTAGACAGCAAGATTATAGACTAAGAGCATTTGCAGATGATTTGCTTGTTACTTTATCTCAATCCATAGAATCGGTTTTATATATGTTGGATATATTAGGTCAATATGGTAAGGTATCTGGATTTAAAATAAATCAACATAAGACAAAAGTGATAACTAAGAATATGTCTATATCTCAACAGGAAGAATTAAGAAGAATAACGGGGTTTGAAATAGTTAAAAAGGTTAAATATCTAGGAGTATATATTGGAGCCTCAAATACAAAATTATTGAAAAGTTCTTTGGCAAAAAGTGCAGAAAGAAATGGAAACATGGAAAAAGTTACAATTATCTTTATTGGGAAGGATAGCAGTAATAAAAATGAATGTGCTACCTAGGTTTTTATTTTTGTTCCAAATGGTATCAATGCTTAAGAAAGATGGAAATTTGAGGGAGTGGCAGAAAGGGGTTAGTACTTTTATTTGGGATGGGAAAAAACCAAGAATAAAATAGAAAATTATACAGGATATACGTGAGAGAGGAGGTCTTAAAATGCCTAATTTAAGATTGTACTATGAAGCAGCTGTCTTATCACAAATTAGTGACTGGTTTAATCTAACTGAAGAGAGAATGTTAAATATAGAAGGTTATGATTTGTTATATGGGTGGCATGCTTACTTGTTATATGAAAAAAAAGTGGATAAGGTGTTTAAAGGTCACATACTTAGAAATGGTTTTTTGAGGGTGTGGAAAAAGTATCAATATAAGTTAAATTACAAAATACCTATATGGGCAAATCCCAGACATGCAACAGAAAATATAAGTATAGAACAAAAACAGGAGGTGATTACCTATAAAGAGCTCCTTTTTATGGAAAGGGGCAAACTGCAACTGAAACCCTTAAATGTATTGAAAGAAGAAGGGATAATTTATACTTGGTTTCAGTATGGTCAGCTACAAGCTAGATGGAGGGAATACCAAAAAATTGGTGCTATGCAAAATGAGGAAAATTTGGTAAAACAGATTAGAGATCAAAGCCAAATGCATATCAAAAGGTTGTATAATGCATTACTGGAGATAGACTCGGAAACGGAATTGGTTAAAGATTGTATGATAAAATGGGCACAAAACTTTCAGGAACCGGTGATGATGGAAACTTGGGAGAAGATCTGGGTTAGAAATGTTAAATTTACACAAGCACAAAATTTAAGAGAAAATTTTTGTAAAATGTTTTATAGATGGCACTTAGACCCTAAAAAGTTATCATGTATGTATCCAAATCTCCACGCCAAATGCTGGAGATGTGACTGTGATGATGCAACTTATTATCATATATGGTGGACTGGTAAGAAAATCAAAGCATTTTGGATAAAAATTTGGTAGGTGATGCAGAATATTCCGAAAAAAAGGTTGAAATTTATTCCGCAAATGTTTTTATTGGGTATAACAATAGATTGTACAGCATCAGAGACTAAATTGATTTTAAACTTAATATCGGCAGCTAGGCTGTTGGTTGCACAACATTGGAAGAAGGACTCTTTGCCTATATTGAAGAGTGGACACTGAAAGTAGCGAACTTAGCGGAAATGGCGAAAATTTCAGTGTATTTGAAGGACTATTCACAAGAAAGATATATATCGGAATGGAGAAGATGGATTGATTATATTCAGAACAAATACCAGACAAGAAAATATCAAATAGCTTATGAATAAATGTTAATTTTAGGTGTATTATATTACTTATAGCGGAGTTAAGGTTTTAGGGGGAGATGTGTTAGCTTAAAGATAGTTAGGTTAATTTAGCTTATGATTGTTAATTGAAATACCTGGTATTTTGCTCTGGGAAGTCTGGGGGGGAGGGAGGGAAGGGGTGTTGGGGAGGTGGGGGAGGGAAAAAGGGTGGGGGGAGTATTGGGGGGGGAAATGTTTTTTGTGTAAAACTTCAATAAAAATAAAAAATAAAAGCTTTTTCCACCAGCAATTCTCAAAACATAAAAATAGTCCATCCAGAAAATAAGAGATAATAAAAAAAATTGAAATCCAAAAAATCAGACAATCCGAAAACTCAAAAAAAAGAAGGAAGTTCAAAGGCAAGTGTCAGTCTAATCTTCACAGCTGTTCTATTATCTTCTAACCAAAATGTCAAGGTCAGTTCTCACAGTTCCTTCAGAAATATGTGTCTTTTTTCTTTCTGCCACTAGATGGCACTGCAAGTTAACTTTTAATATTGAATCCGAACTTTTGTCTCTACAGTTGTTATAAAGTTTCTTTTGCCAATCACTTTCTCTTATATTCCTTTCATAAACAAAGTATTGTTCATTCAGTTCAGTCAAAGTCTTAGTATCCAATTCCTTTTTTAAGCCAATTTCAAATCTCCAAGTCTTCCCCACCCTCCCCCTTCACTCAAAGTCTGGTAAATTTCTAAAATGCTTTCTTCTGCCTTCCTTGCAGCCAAAATTTCGGATGTGGGTGGGGATACGCACCTGCTCCCACTCCTCGCTCAGCCAATCTTTTCCACCCTATCAATCTTCCAGGTGGATCAAGAAAAAAAAACCTCTCAAAAATTAGTAAAAAAGATAGAAAAATCCTCACCTCGATGTCACAGGCTGTCTCTTTACTTCCTCTTTTGTTGCGGCCAGCCCAGCTTTTTAGCGACTTCTAGGTCGCTTTCCACCCTGTCTGATTTGATTGAGGAGCTTCTTCCGGTCTTTCCAGGGAGATTGCGATTTCCCTGGGTTGACTGGTATGTGCTGCTCTTGTTTGTCGTCCCTACAGGACAACTTAGGTCACAGAGGACCCTCGGACTGCGGGGATATTGACGACCCCCTGGGAGCAACCAAGGAGTCTGTCGTATTGCCGCAACGTTGGCCATGCCTCTCCCTCTGGATCTCATTGAACGATCAGGGGTTAGAAAGCACATCCTGCAGTGATGGGTTTGAATCAAGGGTCTTTGATGGTGCCCCTCAGCTCAGTTAAGATAGTTCTTTCACATCCTCCTAGCATTATACAACCACAATTCAGTAAAAGAAAACTCTTTAATAGGGCCAGTTGGGTCCAGCTGTATTCACACAGCATGCTTGATGTGGTTGCCAAGCTAGCTTCCTTTCTGAGTTTGCACAGTGCAGTGAACCCTAAGTCACAAAAAACTATTCAGAGCTTAGGCTTGTGTAAATGCAGGTATATGTATATAGTATGTTGAGGGACCACCGTATTTATAGTGCAGAGTTGCAGGAGAGCGGGTGGGAAGAAGAGATTCAGCCAGCAGTATAAAACACCCCATCAGCAGCTATTTAAAGGGCAGCCAGAATGCCACTCCTTGCAGATCACCCTTCAGGCAATGCCAAAGCCTTTTCCACAGGAGAGGAGAGCTGCAGTGCTGATCAGCTGACTGCTTGGCTGATCTTGGGGGAGAACCTGCTTTTCTCTTGAAGGCTGCCTGGCTGGCTTCCTGCCATTCTCACCCCAGGTTTTATCTTTCCTTATTATCTGTTGCAGAGCAAGCAAGGAGACGTCACGAGTTCCTCAGCTTGGGGGCAATGCGGGGTCTGTGGTGGGCACCCCCCTGCAGCATTCGTTCTTGACTGACGTCTCTGATGTGTATGAGATGGAAGGGGGTCTCCTTAACCTGCTGAATGATTTCCATTCAGGGAAGTTGCAAGCTTTTGGTAATGTTTTTTTTTATATTAAGTTTTTTATTTTTTCCAATATAAACATACATGTTTCGTGGACAGTACATTGATTGAGTCAGGTCTTTTTTATACAACATTAACAATAATACAAATAGTATGTAGAATTCTAATCTTCCAACTTCAAACAATACTAGTCTCATTTCATATTCCTTTTACATTTTCCCTTTAATTCGTTTAAGCATAAATAATATTTCTTCGTACCCTGTGTTTATTATCCCTTAGTAAATGTTGTCATTCCATATTTTAAAAATCACTCATTATCCCACCATAACATCAATATTCCAAATGTATAGGATTACAAATAACACCAATTATTAACAATATTCAATCCATCACTGGATTGGACATCTCAAAGTCCCCATCATTTCTAATCCTTAATATTTTAAATTCACAATATCTTTTAACACACTTAATATTAGTACTTCAGTTAAATTGTCTACTCTTAAATTACCATCTACTAACCTAAAACATTGGGGATTTTGTGTTTTCCCATTTTATTAATATATTTCCTCATTATCCATCCATATCTTAGTCTTTCTAAAATTCCATCGTTTATTGATTTTTTTGGTCAGTCTTTTATCTCTCTCTTGGAATCTTATATCTCTTTTTAATTTTTTTGTGTCTACTACACTTTCCCTTCTGGGTGCCTTTTGCCTCTTTCTGCTGTGTTTTTTGTACACCCATCCACAAAACTTTCTTTTGTTTTTGTTTTTTAAAGGGGTTTTTCTCTCTTCTCTCTGTACCTTTATAAATTATGATGTTATATATTTGTCTTCTACTTATTAGTCTCTTCTCCTCTTTATTCCTAACTTCTTGCATCTCATTTTTATTCTCCCCTTCCCTTGCTTTTTTTAGTTTCTTATCTACTTCTTGAATATCAGGTTCCTCTTTTCCCCCCAATTATTGAGTAGCTTCTACATTTCTCTATCTTTAAACAATTCCTTTGTCATTTCTTAAGGATTCACACAGACTTTTTAACATGCACAATATTTCTTCATACATCTCTTGATCCATTTTATAGTGATTTAATATCATTTATAAAAAGTATATTTCTATTATTCCAATATCTCAATATTTAAGAAACTTCTATTTAATCCCAGTTATACCTCCTTCTATTTTATTTCATAATACTTGCCTTATAGTTCCCCAATTGTCCAAATTTTAAAGTCTTATTTCCTTCTTCTCTCTTTTCTTTTGACCTTTTCTTCTTTTGCCTCGTAGAATATTCTATTAAATAACACTAATAGTCCAATTCCAAATTTCTCCAGGTTACTCCACTAAATTCTTCCAGTCTTTCCAATCCATAATCCAATGGTCAATTTTAGTAAGATTTAGTTATTTGAAAATTAGTTCCTTTTGTAACTCTTCAAAAGGAAAGAAAAAAAAAACCCACTATTGAACATTCTTGAATTTTCCCAGTCAGCTTCTAACAACAGAGTCAAGGTCAGACCATTCACTAGATGTTGTTACTTATGTTCTGTGTATCAGACTTTGTGTGTATTAGATTAGCTTTCATTAAACATACTGTGGCTATAGTGTTGTAGTACTTCTCTTTCTCCAGTAGATGGCTCTCTTATGCCCCATCCAACATAAGCAATCTGTCAAAAACAGCTAATTGTTGGATAAATCCAAGGGGTTTAGAAATTCAAATAAACAAATTTCTCCCTAAAGTCGCTTTCAGATTATTTGGGCTTTTTTCCACGCTGCCTGTGTTTTATAGCTTCTCTTGGGCTATAGCTATAGTTGTATAGCTTCTCTTGGGCTTTTTTTTTTTTTGCCTTTTTGTTTCCGGGTTCTTCGTTTTCCTCCATGTGTCAATTCCCCGCTATTTTAAGCTTAGGAGTTTTCTTTTCATAATCTTTTTGTTATTGCAAGTCATTAAAATAAAAGTTGGTAAATATCTCACCCAATTTCAATGTCTGTCCATACACTGCTCTTGCACAATCTTGGTTCCCGATTGTCCCGGCTTTGTGACTGCCAGCAATGGCGGCCGTGCTTGCTGCCGTTCGGAGAGAGCTTGCTTCAGATCTTAATGAGCAGTTTGCAGATTCCTTGTAGTCTGTGAAGTGCATCTCCTTCCTTCACCCTCCGTACAAGATGGCTGTGACCCCAAAGGGTCTCCTGGCAGCAGTTACCAGCTGGATTTTCGTGGGGCTCAGCAGAGCCTGCTATTTTCCAGCTGTTCTTGCCGAGGTTGCAACCGGAAGTCCTACTTTTGGTAATGTCTTTGATGCTGGAATATCTCTAGACTGTGTTATGCTGGAGAGAAAGAGAGGAGGCTGGTTTAAATTCTAAATTATCACTAATCTCCTCTAGCTGGTCAAGAAAAGCTCTTAGCCATTTGTGAAATTAAAGATGAATTAAATGGATAATTAATTTGGGTTTCTCCCTCTCCTTAGTTCCTCCCCTACTGATTCTCATCTCTCTTTGGTTAAATTTTGCATCTGCTTGTCAGTCCCTGGCCACTGATGCCCCAAATCTTGGCTAGATGCATTTCTATCTCAAACGGCTCCATCGTTAACCCGCTTGTCTATATGGAAGAAGGTTGTCCTGTCTTTTTAATAATTCTCTTGCTGCAACAATTACCGTTCCTCAGACTTGATAGGGATAAAAAATTGTCCCAGTATCAACTCTTGATTTTCCCCATAAGATGTGGCAGAGAAGCTTCCCTTAGCAACTTACATATGGATTATATATGGGCATGTATATAAACTCCAATGTTGGAGGAGGGTGGGGGGGGAGAATCAAATTTCAGTTAAGTGCAAAGTTTATGTTCCTTTGATACTTTGGTTTTGTGCTTCTAAGACTGCATTTCTAAACCTTGGCAACCATGCTGGTGGGGGAATCCAGAGAGTTAAAGTGCACACATCTTCAAGCTGTCAAGGTTGAGAATCACTGTTCTAAGGATTCCAATGATAGATATAGTTCGTGTTTTTACCAACTGTGATGCTTTCGATTTGGAAGAAATTGTGATGGACTGTTTAACAACAGTGCCTGGTCCGGAGGCGATCATTGAGTTGGGTAGGACTATGACACCGTTAGCCATAAATGCTGGCAGTTCCATTACCTTGCCCAAATAGAACCCGAGCCATAAAAGTAGATTAAAATGTCTTAATTATATACACAAGTAAGAAGAGGCACCTCACCCAAGCAAGGAGATGAGCAGCTTAGAAAAGTAGAAAATCACTTTATATACAGTTCAAATTTACTGGGTTCAGAACGAGTTCTTTCATTTGGTTAGCATCATTTGAGACATCTCTGATGCAGCACACATGCTCAGTACCTTTAGTATGTTGAATGTAATATTCTATAGCATCCCATAATATCATTAGTATGATGTTGTATTCTCATATTCAGGAAGTTTTTACTGTTGTGGCTCCGCCCCCCGAGCCTGTCTTATCGGAGGGAGAAGACTCCGAAAGTGAAGGAGAGGAGTTGGCAAGGCCTCCCTCTCCAGGACCCCCCTCTCTGGCAATGCCTCTGGTGTCCTCTGAAGGCCAAGAGATAGGCCAGGAGCCAGGCACTTCCGAGCAGCCGCAGCTGGACAGTGATGGGGATGAGTCTTGGCTGGACCCCTGACAGCGGCGCAGAGATAAGCGCGTGCAATAAAGGAGGAGGCGGGCTAGGGATTAAGCTGAGTCACTGGACCACACCCCACTGAGTATAAAAGAGGGTGTGGTGGCCAGTCAAGCATTGCGATGAACAAAGCTGAAAGTTACCACACCATTCTGCATTGCCGGATTCTTGCTATATGCTCTGCTGGAATTGATTCTTGGACTGGACTTGATTACTCTGTAACTATTGTGGACTTATTTTGATGTTGCGAAAGAGAAGTGAAAACCTCCCTTCATAAGTAAAGACTTTTGGCAGGCAGCCACTAGGTTGCTGCCTATTCCGTTATCAAAGGAAATTCTTGTCTGTTAGTTTGGTTTTAACTCTTGGACAACTGCTGGTGTGTGTGTGTGGGACGGGGACAGAACATCTTGTTCATTACCAGAACTGTTATGTCCTTATAAGGACATCCGCCCGGGGATTGGATAATCCTCCGGGCGGGAAATTTGAAATGCTGTCATTGGACGGCTGGTCTGCCGGAGCGCTATAAAAGAGCTCCGGCAGCACAGCCGTTTGTCTGTTCTGACTTAGTTGAGAGCTGAATAAAACTTGTTGAACAGACCCCGCTGGTCTCGTCTTCTTTCCCTGCGCCTGATCTAACACTGGCGACGAAGGAGTTGTGAAGAACCGCCACGCAGAACGAACCTCACTCATCGAGCCAACCTCACTGAGCTGAAGTCACTGAGCTAGTCACGAAACATGGAGGCTTCACCTAGCAACCCGTGGGCGAGGGTACACATTGACTTTGCGGGGCCAATGCAAGGAAAGTACCTTCTGATAGTGGTGGACGCCTTTTCCAAATGGCTCAAGGTCATCCCCCTGGCATCCATCACGACCGAAGTCACAATCAGAGCTCTCCGGCGCCTATTCGCAACCCACGGGCTACCGGACGTGCTCGTTTCCGATAACGGCCCGCAGCTGACCTCGAAGCCCATGGAGGAGTTCCTGGCTGGTTTGGGCATCCGTCATGCCCTCTCTGCCCCCTACAGACCGGCAGGGAACGGACAAGCTGAGAGGATGGTGAGGTTCACCAAGGAGGCTCTTGCCAGAATGGGACCGGGCGATTGGCAAGAGAAAATTGATAGATTCCTCCTGATCCAGCACATTACGCCGCATGCCACCACAAAAAAGAGCCTGGCCGAATTGCTGATGGGCAGGAAGCTGAGGTCACCCCTAGATCGACTACACCCCCTGTACCACTCCAAGGTCACAGCAGCCATGAGCCGCCCTCTTCGGGGCTTCTCCGCAGGCGACCCGGTTTTCGCGCTCAACTTCCACGGCCTACCAAAATGGCTTAAAGGGAAAATCGAGAGCGCAACCGACCTGAAGTCCTACACAGTCGAACTGCAAGACGGAGTGGTCTGTAGATGTCACGTCGACCAACTCCGGAAGAGGTGGGAAGGGGCTGAAGGAAACCACCCAGAAGAGGTAGCCCTGCACCACCCCGACGAGGTAGGACGACAACACCCCTACGAGGCAGGACAGCAACACCCCCTCGAGGTAGTCCTGCACCACCCTGACAAGCCAGGGCAACAACACCCCGACGAGGTAGGATGACAACACCCCTACGAGGCAGGACAACACCACCCCCTCGAGGTAGTCCTGCGCCACCCCGATGAGGTAGGACTGTGCCACCCCGGCAAGGCGGGCCAACCAGCTACTCAGGAACTGTGCCACAAATGCCAGGTGGACTGGGGACATCACTGCAGCACCTACCTACACCACCCCGGCAAGGCAGCCCAGCTCGACCCCGGCGGAGAAGAACTCCAAAGAGCATCAGTAGACCGGGACATGCCCGACGAGGGGGGCCAACAACAACCCGGCAAGGGGGACCAACGACACACCAGCATATGGGACCCAAGACGCCCGACTGGAATCCTCCATCCAGCTGCCAACCAACCCCGGCAACAACAACCCGACAAGGTTGACCTGCACCACCCCGACAGGGTCAACCACCAACCCAAACAAAAAAATAGACATTTGCAAAATAATAAAATAAAACCAGTAGACTTACTGGCCAGCAGTCGTCCACCTTCAGATAACATCAGCGTCCAGCACCACGATGCCTGGCACCCAGGCCAGGGAAGAGACCAGTAGGACCAGCAGAGAAATCTCAAGAACATGACCGGAGGCGGGACGACAAGGCCCGCACCTTCAATGGCCACATCGCAGCCCAGCAGCAAGGCCAGAGGCGCACGACCAGGTCCAGCACCATCAACGGCCGAGCTCCGGACATACCCAGGATGAGAGCCGAAGGAAGCAGGAGCTACCACCTTCCAGGCAGGCGGCGAAGCACGGACTGAACTGCGCAGGTCGAGCAGAACCTCCAGACGCCCCGCCTACCTGCGTGACTACGTTCATTGATTGGCATGAGCAGACCCGTCATCATTTAGGGGGGAGGAGTGTTATGTCCTTATAAGGACATCCGGCCGGGGATTGGATAATCCTCCGGGTGGGAAATTTGAAACGCTGTCATTGGACGGCTGGTCTGCCGGAGCGCTATAAAAGAGCTCCGGCAGCACAGCCGTTCGTCTGTTCTGACTTAGTTGAGAGCTGAATAAAACTTGTTGAACAGACCCCGCTGGTCTCGTCTTCTTTCCCTGCGCCTGATCTAACAAGAACTTTAACCCATCTTTTAACCAAGATGGACCAACAGCTGCAGAAGCAGCTACAGCAGCTGCAAGCTGATAATCAGCTTCTGCAGCAACAAGTAGCTCAGTTAATCGCCCAATTTGCTTTGGGGAATTCTTCTGCAGCTCTCCCTCCTCCACCTCCTCCCCATCGGAGATGTCCAGTGAACGTGCCGGATAAGTTCTCTGGGCAGCTGGAGATGTTCCTGGCCTTCATGGGACAATGCCAACTGTTCATGACGATGAGGCCGGAGGATTTTCCGGATGACCGGGCTCGGGTGGCATTCGTGATTAGCCTCCTCTCTGGCTCTGCCGCCCGATGGGCCCTACCCCTGCTGCTTCAAAACAGCCCCCTGTTATCGGACTATCAGGGCTTCTGGCAACACTTGCGTGTTATGTATGAGGACCCCCTCCAGACTCAGACGGCAGCCAGGCGCATCAAGGACCTCCATCAAGGGAAGCGCCCCCTGCAGGAGTACATTGCTTAATTTCGGCTTTTAGGCCAGGACTCTGCTTGGAACGATGCGCCGCTGATGGACGCGTTCCAGGATGGACTCTCTGACGACCTGCAGGACGAACTGGTCCGGGTGGAGGTACCTCCGACCCTCGACGCATTGGTGACACAATGCCTGTGCATCGACGCCCGCCTTCAACAGCGAAAGATCCGCCAGCCCATCCAGGAACCACCGTCCATCCTGCACCAACAGCACCCAGGGCCACCCCGCATTTTGTGGCAATGGCGGAGGAGCCCATGGAGCTGGGAGCGGCCAAACCTCGCCTGATGGCCCAGGAGCGGATGCGGAGAGGCTGGACATTTTGCCGCCTTGTGTCCCAGGAAGCGAAGTGGGGCGCTCAAACCTGTTCCTGAATCTCGGTGTGACCAGCTGGGAAATGGGGCAGGCCTGGCCTAGGGGAAACCCTGGGCCAGGCACGTATCCACGCCCCGCCGGAGTCAGCGGATGTGGACTCTGGGCCCCCTCGGTACTTGATTCTGGACACCCAGGTTTTGTTGGCCAAACGGTCGGAGGGGTTTCAGGCGCATGTGCTAATGGACTCAGGGGCCACGAGAAACTTCATGGACCAGGCCTTTGTGACCCATTTTGAGGTCCCCTTGGTTCCGGTGGACCCTCCGTTGAGGGTCGAGACAATTGATGGGCAGGAACTCGTGGCGGGGCCCATCAAATTTGCTACCCATCCCTTGTGCCTCGCCATTGGGGCACACGAGGAGGGGATCCAGTTTTACGTGATGGCAGACCTTCACTTCCCACTGGTCCTGGGGATGGCCTGGCTTCAGGCCCATGATCCTCAGATGGCATGGTCGCGAAACGCCATCTTGTTCCCGAGCCTGCTGTGCGTCGACCACATCCGCCACACCTGTGCCGGCCAGGATGTCTCCACACCGGCCGTCTCCTTGCCTCCTGAACTGATGCCCTTCGCTGATGTGTTCAGCGAAAAGGAGGCGGACCGATTACCCCCCGCATTGACCCTATGACTGCCCTGTGAACTTGCTGCCCAACGCGCCACTGTCCATGGGACGCCTGTATTCTATGTCCGAGCCCGAGTTGGCCGCCCTACGGGACTTTTTGGACAAGAACCTGGCCCGAGGGTTCATCCGGCCTTTGTCCTCCCCTCTCTCGGCCCCAGTCCTCTTCGTGAAGAAGAAGACGGGGGACTTACGCTTGTGCTGTGATTACCGGCACTTGAATGCCATTACGGTACGGAACTGCTACCCCCTGCCGCTCATCCTGGAGCTGATGGAGAGGTTGTGGGAGGCCTCAATCTTCACCAAGCTTGATCTCCGAGGGGCCTACAACTTGGTGCGCGTGTGAGAGGGGGACGAGTGGAAGACGGCGTTTGGCACCCGATACAGTCACTTCAAGTACACCGTCATGCCGTTTGCGTTGACCAACGCCCCCGCAGTCTTCTAGCACCTGATGAATGACGTGTTCCGGGACATGTTGGACCGGTTTGTGGTGATCAACCTGGACGATATTTTGATCTATTCCTGGACCCAGGAAAGCCACCTCCAGCATGTCCGCCACGTTTTGCAGCACCTGCGGGAGCACCAACTCTATTCGAAGTTGGAGAAATGTTTCTTCTTCCAGACTTCCATAGAGTTCCTTGGACACATCATCTCCCATGACGTCATCACTATGGATCTGCGCAAGGTGGAGGCCTTGTGCAGTTGGGAACCCCCTCGTTGGGTGAAGGACATCCAGCATCTCCTGGGGTTTGCCGGACCTTCATCCTGGGCTTCGCCACCCTGACCTTGCCGCTGACCCAACTCCTTCAGAAGAAGGTCCCGTTCCAGTGGGGGTCTCCACAGCAGCAGCATTCAAGGTCCTCAAGCGGGCCTTCATCATGGAACCTGTTCTGAGGCATCCCAATCCACATCGTCAGTTCATGGTCGAGATGGATGCGTCCAATGTGGCGATTGGGCGGTGTTGATAAAGGCCCCGGTGGATGGCGGCACTCTTTTTCCCTGCGCTTAGTACTACCGGAAACTCAATCCTTCCGAGCGCAACTACACCATCTTGGAGAAAGAGTTGCTGGCTATCAAGGCCATGTTTGAGGCTTGGCGGCATCACCTCGAGAGGGCCCGACACCAGGTGGAGGTGCGGACAGACCATTGGAACCTGGAGCACCTCACGACGGCCAGGAAGTTGAACCAGTGGCAGATTCGGTGGTCATTGTTTTTTGCCTGGTTCAACTTCCACGTCACCTACATTCCGAGTGGCCACAACCAGAGGGCAGACGCTCTATCCTGTAAGCCGGAGTACTTTTGCCCGAAGGACTCCCTTCCTCCATGGACGGTGCTGCCAGCAGAGTCCTTGGCCGCGGTCCAGGAACCGACGGACTTTTTTCTCGGGTGCGGGAAGCGTAGTGCCAGGATGACTGGTCGCATCAATGGAAAGCGGAAGTCGGCCCCGCGTTCCCATGGACTTTGGAGGAGGGCTTGCTGAAGTACCGGGGCCAGTTGTACATGCCCACGAGTCCGCTCTGAGCCCTCGTCATCAACCAGTGCCATGACAACCCCACAGCGGGACACTTCGGCTTCTTCAAAACCCTATACCTAGTGATGTGGACTTTTTGGTGGCCTCGGGTATGGCACAACAAGCACGCGTACGTGACGTTCTGTGTGATGTGCCGAAAAGGCAAGGCCGCGTCAGGCCCACCTCCTGGACTCCTTCAGCTGCTGCTGACACTGGAGAGACCCTGGGGAGCCATCTCCATGGACTTCCTGACGGACTTGCCACCGGCCGCCACATTTACGGCCGTCCTTGTAGTGGTGGATACGCTCACTAAGATGGCACTGCCATTGGCCTGCACCACAGCCCGCCTGTTCCTGCAGCACATCTTCCGCCTCCACGGCCTGCCGGACAGGGTGGTTTTGGACCGCGGGGCCCAGTTTACGGCCCGCTTCTGGAAAAGCCTGATGGCCGCATTGAAGGTGCAGGTTGCCTGTCGTCGTCACACCATCCGGAGACTGACGGGGGAACGGAGAAGGTCATCGGCATCCTGGAACAATACCTCCACTGTTTCGTCAACCAGCAGCAGGACACTGGGCCGAATACCTTCCCCTGGCGGAGTTCGCCTTTAATAACTCCCAACACACCTCCACCCAGATGACCCCGTTACATGCCAACACGGGATACCACCTACGGCTTTTCCCGCTGTCCATCTTGGATTCCCCTGTTCCCGAGACCCAGGACTTCCTCTTGGAACTGCAAGCAGTGCAGCAGCTGGTGCGTCAGCAACTGATCCGGGCGAAGGAGGACTACAAATGGGTTGCTGACCGCTCTCGACAGGTGACGCCACTGCTGGAAGTTGGAGACCGGGTGTGGCTGTCCACGAAACACCTCCCCATGGGGCGGCAGGTAAAGAAACTCAACCGCCACTTTATTGGTCCCTTCCCCGTTGAGGCGGTCATCAGCCCAGTGGCCTACTGGTTGACGCTGCTGCACTCCATGTGGCTCCACCCTGTTTTCCTTCTGGTCCCTAAAGCCCCAGCGTACCACCTCCAGCGTCCAGGACACCTGCTCCCCCAACCATGGTCACCGAGGACAGCTCCACGACATATGAGGTGGATAGCATCCGGGACTCCCATTGGCTGAAGGGGCGCTTTCAATATCTCATTGCTTGGAAGGGATATGGGCCCGAGGATTTCTCCTGGGAGGATGCGTCTTCCGTTCAGGCCCCTGACCTGGTACGGGCCTTTCACGAACATCCCGACCACATCCCGACCGTCAGATGCGGGGGAAGGGCCCTGCGGTGGGGGATAGTGTTGTGGCTCCAGCCCCCGAGCCTGTCTTATCGGAGGGAGAAGACTCCGAAAGGGAAAGAGAGGCCTCCCTCTCCAGGACCCTCCTCTCTGGCAATGCCTCTGGTGTCCTCCGAAGGCCAAGAGATAGGCCAGGAGCCAGGCACTTCCGAGCAGCCGCAGCTGGACAGTGACGGGGCTTAGTCTTGGCTGGACCCCCGACAGCGGCGCAGAGATAAGCGCGCGCAACAAAGGAGGAGGCGTGCTAGGGATTAAGCTGAGTCACTGGACCACACCCCACAGGGTATAAAAGAGGGTGTGATGGCCAGTCAAGCCTTGTGATGAACAAAGCTGAAAGCTACCACACCATTCTGCATTGCCGGACTCTTGCTATGTGCTCAGATTCTTGGACTGGACTTGATTACTCTGTAACTATTGTGGACTTATTTTGATGTTGCAAAAGCGGAGCGAAAACCTCCCTTCGTAAGTAAAGACTTTTGGCAGGCAGCCACTAGGTTGCTGCCAATTCCGTTATCAAAGGAAATTCTTGTCTGTTAGTTTGGTTTTAACTCTTGGACGACTGCTGGTGTGCGTGTATGGGAAGGGGACAGAACATTTACATTATAATGAGGCATAAAGAAGACTGCAAATAACTAAGTCAGGGTCCCCGACAAGTTTAAACCAGTTCTCTTCTCAGGCTGTACAGAGCTTTCTTTGTTCCCTCAAGGACTAGAAACATTAATCAAAGAAACTCCTAGTTGCTGGAAACATTAATCAATGCTGCTGCCGCCATTAATACCTTAGTAAGGCCAGTAACCTTTTCTTTCTTTTTTCTCTCTTTGGCTGACCTTTGCTCTGCACCCCTGTCCTCGGCTGGGCCTGCAGGCAGAGAATGTTCTTTTGAGCAGCTGGAACACGTGCGGGAGATGCAGGAGAAACTCGCCCGCCTGCACTTCAGCCTGGATGTCTATGTGGAGGAACTTGTGGAAGATCAGAAGAAAACCGTGGCTGACAGGAATCTGGACCAGCTGCTGACCAATGTGAGTGTCCCAAGCAACTGCCTTCTTCTCTTCTTCAAAGGACCCCTCCCTTTCCTGTCCTCCTCAGAAGATCCACCTGTGATGAAATATTATGCAGAGGTGGATTCCCAGAGGGTGGATTCCCAGGATGAGGGGGTGCATTCCAGAGGAGGAAGAGGCAGGCCGGATATCCTGTGTGAGAGAAAGAGGATGAAGACAGCCCCTCCCTTCACAGAGCAAACAGTAGATGCCAATGGCTTGCAGAGTCCTCAGTCTGGCAAGATTCCATCCATAGAATCAATAAATAGAGTTCAATAAAGAACTCAGCTTGGGAGAATGCCACATGCCGTTCTTGGTTTTGGACTTGACATCAATCTTGCCAGACTTGGAACTCTGCTATCAGCATCTACTATGTAATCTGAGAACTCTTAGGGAGGGGCTGTCTTCCCCCTCTTTCTCTCACACAGGATACCTGGGCTGAATTGCCTCTTCTACCTCTGGGATGCAACCCTGCCTCCTGGGGACCCACCTCCTCGCTCCCTTCCATCACATCCCTAGACTGAAGTCAGCTTGGTATTTTGTCCTTTAGGAGGAATGCAACACATTAAAACATAAAGTTTGTTTCACTGTTGCATGGATCCAGCAGATCAGGATGAAATGGTGGTGGTGGGAGGCACAGCAGGCAGGGGTGGAAGGAGGGGACCCACCTCCCCCCTGCCCATGTGAGAGGAATGCACTCTCCAATGAAATGAAGCTAAAGAATGGCTCCCTTTGAGGCGGAGCAGGAGGAGGCAGGGAGAGCCCAGAGACAATGCTGTGCGTTTGTGTCCTTGGTCAGAACAAGTGGGATGCGATGAGGCTGACTGGGTTCCCACAACACACTGAACGTGCCCCAGGTTAGTCTAGCCGAGGATGGGGGGCTTAGACAGGCTCTGCAAGAAGGGCCCTTTTCTAGGGCTCCAGAGATGGAGTGAAATGGGCACTGAGATGAGGTTGTATCTCCTCTCCAGTTAATTCTGGTTACTCCAAATCCAGCCTGGCTACCACATATCTTTATCTTGTTTCATTGTTTAAATTAAGCTCTTGGAAGGGTATTGGGTAGCTTCCCAATGCCTGTCCCTGCGCCTGGCGTGATGTGATCTTGGACAAGGCTTCTGGGGTTGTGCCTCCTGCATATGTTCATAATGCCTTTTTTGCTTTTTTTCATTTGTTTTTGCAGCTGGAAGAACTCAGCAATTCCATGTATCCTTTTTATAGGGCCCAATGTGGTTCTCCTGGCAAATTGATCCGGAGGTGGGAAAGGAAGAAGGATGTGAGTGGAGTGCTGTTTCAGAGAACACGATGGCCTATGGGGAGGCAGTGCATAGGTGTCCATGGGGATGGTGATATCTTGTGTATAGGACTTCATTGTGCTTTGTCCTGGACACCTAAGTCCAAGTGACAGCCAATCTCTTGTCTACAATAACTCTAATTAAGATAATATAATACAATATCCCTGCCATTGGATGACTTGTACAAAGTACAGGTAGTCCTTGACTTCCACCCTAATGGAGCCTGGAATTTCCATATGTCATGATGGTTATAACTTGAGACACCCACAGGACCACCATGATTTTACAACATTTTTTTTATTAAAAAGTTTTACAAATGTTTTCCCATCCCACCTCCCTCCTCCCTCCCCAATCCCCCCCCCCCCATTTCCCAGAGCAAAATACAGGGTATAGCATTTAACAATCATATACTAACATATGCTAACTAACTATAGACTCTTATCTCCCTCTTGTACTTTAACTCCCCTTTATATATCTAAATTTAAATATTTTTCTAAAATCTCTTTATTCATTTGTAAGCTATTTGGAACTTTTTAATCCAATATTTGCTTTGAATATACTCATTCCATCTTCTCCATTCCAAAATATATCTTTCATTTGAGTGATCCTTCAAATATGCTAAAATTTTAGCCATCTCAGCTAAATTTGCTACTTTAAGTGTCCATTCTTGAATAGTAGGCAAGTCTTCCTTCTTCTAGTACTGCGCCACCAAAAGTCTTGCTGCAGTTATTAAATTTAAAATCAGATTAGTCTCTATAACCGTACAATCTGTAATTATACCCAGCAAGAACAACTGTGGAGTAAACTTTATCCTCTTTTTAAGAATATTTTGCATGATCCACCATATTTTTATCCAAAATGCTTTGATTTTTTTACATGCCCACCATATATGATAATACGTGGCATCATCACTCTCACATCTCCAACACTTGGATTGCAAACTTGGATACATACCAGCTAACTTTTTAGGATCTAGATGCCATCTATAAAACATTTTGTAAAAATTTTCTCTCAAATTTGGGGCTTGTGTAAATTTTACATTTCTAACCCATATTTTCCCCCACGTTTCCATCATTATTGGTTCCTCAATATTTTGTGCCCATTTTATCATACAATCTTTAACTAACTCCGTTTCTGAATCTATTTCTATCAATGTGTTATACAACCTTTTTATATGCCTTTGACTCTGGTCTCTGATTTGTTTTACCAAGTTTTCCTCATTTTGTATGATACCAATTTTCTGATCCTCTTTCCATCTAGCTTGCAATTGTCTGTACTGAAACCAAGTTTGAATTATTCTTTCTTCTTTTAATACATTCAAAGACTTTAACTGTAATGTACCTCTTTCCATATTAAGAAGCTCTTTATATGTAATTACATCTTATTTTTGTTCTACACTTATATTCTCTATCGCATGTCTGGGTACTGCCCATATCGGTATCTTATTATTTAATTTATATTGATACTTTTTCCAGACACGCAATAAAGCATTCCTTAATATATGACTTTTAAAAGTCTTGTCCACCTTCTTGTCATATAATAAGTAGGCATGCCAACCATATATCCCTCAATATTCAAAATTCTTTCTTCTGTTAAATTGATCCAATCACTGATTGCTGATAGGGCAACTTCTTTGTAATATAGTCTTAAATTGGGCATTTTGAGACCTCCTCTTTCACGTATATCTTGCATTAGTTTAAATTTTATTCTCGGTCTTTTCCCTGCCCAAACAAAGTTATTAATACCCTTCTGCCATTCCCTCAAATTTGCATCCTTTTTGAGTATTGGTATCATCTGAAAAAGAAATAAAAACTTAGGCAAAACATTCATTTTTACTGCTGCTATTCTTCCCAACAAAGACAATTGTAATTTTTTCCAGTTGTCCATCTCTTTCTGTATTTTACGCCATAACGGTTCATAATTATGATTATATAATTTCACATTTGAAGTTGTAATATAAACCCCTAAGTATTTAACCTTTTTTACTATTTCAAATCCTGTTACTCTTTCTAGTTCTTCTTTTTTATTTGTAGCCATATTTGTAGTTATTATCTTTGTTTTCCCTGTATTTATTTTAAATCCAGATACTTGTCCATATTGATTAATTATATCCATTAAACCTATAGCTGATTGCACTGGTTGGGTTAAGGTTACAACCAAGTCATCTGCAAATGCTTGTAATCTGTAATCATGATGCCTGATTTTAATTCCCTTTATTTTATCTGACTCACGTATTTTGTTCAGCAAAAATTCCAAAGTCAGAATAAACAATAATGGGGACAGGGGACACCCTCGTCTTGTTTCTTTTTCAATTTTAAAAGTTTCTGTTAGGCTGCCATTAATTATTATTTGTGCTGTTTGTTTCTGGTATATTGCCTTAATAGATTGTGTAAAATACTCTCCAAACTGCATCTTTTGTATTATTTTCAGTAAAAAGTGCCAATTCAATTGATCAAATGCATCCAAAAATATAAGCACTGCAGGGACTTGGTTATACTTCCCCAAATACTCCAATATATTAACAATTTGCCTTACATTGCTTTTCATTTGTCTCTCATTTATAAATCCAGATTGATCATTGTGAATCATTTGTTGCATCACTAACATTCACCTATTTGCTAATATTTTAGCAAAAATCTTATAATCTGTGTTAAGTAACGATATAGGCCTATAGTTTTTTGGCTGGCTATGGTCTTGGTCCTCCTTCGGGATCAAAGAAATAAAGGCTGTTCTCCAAGATGGGGGTACATCTCCTCCAAATTGTATTTTACTTAATAATTCCTTAAGTGGTTCCACCATTTCTAACTGCAGATTTTTATAATAAATGGCTGTCAATCCATCTGTTCTGGGAGCCTTACCGACTTTTAACTGCTTAATTGCCAGGAAAATTTCCTCAGAAGTTATCGGTTGATTCAATCTTTCCCTTTGCTCATCCATAACTATAGGGATGTTCTCCTTCTGTAGGTATCTATCTATATCTATACCTTGAATTTTATCACTAGCATACAACCTCGTATAAAATTCTAGAAATGCTTTTTTAATCATATTTTGTTGATACACCTCTTTACCTTTATATTCAATTTTCTCTATAGACTTTTGTTTTTTCCTTAACAAATATGCTAACCATCTACCTGGTTTATTCGCATTGCAAAAGGTATTATGTTTAGCATATTGCAAATTAGTTGCAACCTGATCTGACATCAACATATTAAACTGCCCTCTCAATAAGATAATTGCTTCTTTTATTTTCTTATCTGCTGGATTCAATGTTAATGCCTGCTCTTTCTTTTTTATTTCCTCCTCTAATTCCATCGGTTTTTTCCCCTGTTTGCGTTTATAAGTATTATTCAAATATATTAAAACACCATTCATGTATGCTTTACTTGCATCCAAACCATTTCCATGGGTGTACCCTTGTGCATATTCATAACAAAAAATTCTTTCATTAATTTTTTACATTCTTTCACATTTTCCTCATATCTAAATAGATTTTCATTTAACCGCCAAGATCTCCTGGAACCGTCTCCATATTCCAATTCCATCCAGACCAGACTATGATCTGTTAAAATTCTTGAACATATCTTCTTCGTCTTCACCCTAGAAAGAAAATCATTAGTAATTAATATGAAATCAATTCTAGAAAAGGATTGATGCCTGTCAGAGAAAAATGTAAAATCTTGCTCTTCAACGTTCCGTTCTCACCAAATGTCTCTGAGCTCCATATTATCCATCATATCAAAAAAGGATTTAGGCAGTCTAGCACGCGTTTGGATGTTTTGCAAAAGCCCTTTTTTGTCTTTTTGGGTATCCAATACTCCATTGCAGTCACCCAATAATATACACGATTTATAATCCCATTGTATTAATTTGGTATGCAAAAGTTTATAAAATTTTTCTTGTTATTGATTAGGTGCATATACTCCACCTCCACTTCCACCAGTATTTTCTTCCCTTCTATTAAAATTTCTATTGCTATATATCTTCCTTGAGCATCTACTTCAATTTATTTAGCCATTAAGTCTTTCCTTAAGAATATAACTATACCATTTTTCTTCTCTGGAGCAGATGCAATAAAGTGTGTTCCCAATCTTGCATTTATCAAATATTTTTGGCCTCTTGTTCTAATACGTGTTTCTTGCAAACAAATTACATCATTTTTAAACTGTTTCAGATAATGAAATATTTTCTTCCTCTTTTGCGGTGAGTTTAAGCCATTAACATTCCATGTTAAGAATCTAGTTGCCATTCATGGCACCCTAAAGCTTTTGGAGCGCCAGCTGAAAGTCCTCCTGGATTTTCTTCTTCGGCCTTGCTTCTCCCACTGCTTCTGTATTTGTAGTTTCTTGAATTATTATCTAGGTTTGCTGTGCCTTTAATTCTTGTTCTTTACGTTTGGCTGCCGCTCGTGTTTGTCTTTGATCCTTTGGTCCTTCTATTTTTTCAAGTAGTTGTAAAGCTTGAACAGTACCCGAAAGTTGCAATAAATCTTCTTGAGTAATCGAGGCCCTTCCTTGGGCTTGTGCCTGCATATCTTCCTTCTCCCCCTTTCTTACCTCCTCTGCTTCTTTTCTTCTTCTAATTTAACTTCTGGGGATGGTGGGTGTCCAGCCTTTAGTACATTGGTGTAAAAATCTCTTGCCTTCCAAACTGTGTTAAGGCGATATCTTTCTCCTGAGTAATTCACCACTAATCCAGCTGGAACCTCCCATCTGTACTGCATCGGGCGATTTCTGAGTTCTTCAACTAGAAATGCATACTCCTTTCTCGTTCTCAACATTTTGGGGGGAATTTCTTTCAATACTAGAACCTCCTGTGCTGCCACTTGGAGTTTATTTTTATAAGAAGCTTGTAAAATTTCATTTCGTGTCGTCCTTGTAGTAAAGTAGATTACAATGTCTCTTGGTAGTTGTCTCTGTCTGGCGACCCATGAATTAACATGATAAATTTTATCTAATTGCCATTCAAACCCTGCCTTTGAGTCTCCACTTGGCTGTGCAAAAGCTTCTGCAAAAATCTCTCTCAAGTTCTCTTGATTGTTTTCTCTCAAACCTCTTACTCTCAGGGCAAACTCTATCGCTCTATATTGTATCACTGTAACTTCTGCGTCTGCCTTTTCCATCTTAGTTTGAACCTCTCCCATTTTATTCTCCAAATTCACATTAGACTGATTAATTTCTTCCACCCTTTCCTCCAACAATTCGACATGGCCTGCCAGACCCTGAAGTGCCAAAACAATGTCTTCTCTTATTTCTTTATTTCGGGTTTGGATTACCTCCTTAATTTCAGCCATCTCCTCTTTGATTTTTTCCTCAAAAACGGCTGTTATTTTCCCTTCTAAAACAGAGGCTTGCGCCTTTAAAGCCTCCTGAAGGGTTTCGAGTGTCAGTGTTTGTGTATCCGCTGGGGCTAGCAAAGACGGCATTTTAGATGGTTGAGCTGGTGATCCCCCAGCACTTTTAGAAACGCGAATTTTTATTTGCTTTGAGGCCATTTTCTAATTTTCAAATGGCACTTTTTCAGCAGCCAAATCAGTAAGTCCAATAAATCCAATTAAATCCCAATCCTTAGTAAATATTATGATTTGTTGAGAATCAATACTGTATCCTTTAGTCTTGAAGTCTTAATTCTTTTAAGATAAAGTCCATTAATTTTGAACGGGGCTGTTGACACTAACAAGCACTTTCCTCTTAACTTTCACTTTTCCACACCCCTTTAACATTCTGACTCCATCTTCCTTTCCCTTTTTTTTCCTCTTAATGATCTCAGAAGGAAGTAATGCTCAATCAGAGTTAAAGTTTAGTACTTGCAATTATAATCACTCCTGCCTTTGCTCTGCCTGCTTTTGAATCTGATGTTTTTTTTTTAAACAGCAGGGGTGGTTGTGGTGTCTTGTTCTGCCTAAAGCAGAAGCGTCCCGGATCCAGAGCTCTGTCGGGCTTCCAGGGAGCTCTCATCCTTCAAGCCCCAGAATTATTCCTGGGGCTCTTGGGAAGCTCTACCATCACCCGGCTGCTTACCTTTCCCCCTTTTCCCGAAGGGAAAGTATCCAAACTGCTAGACAGCTATTTGTGCTGTCTTGGCGGTTTATTCTGTCAGGTTTCGACGTAATCTCAAATAAATTTCATTCTCAAACACAAAGTCTTTGATGAATCTCTCATTTATTGAAGAATTTACGATCCGACCTGAACTCATGTGCAGCCAAAACTGATTCTCTGAAACCAACCCCTCCCTTTCCGCTTCTCAAAACCCCAGTGCCTCATTGGCCATCTTCCAAGTCAGTCTCTTCTGCCAACTGCTTCAGATCACAGGAATGTCCCCCTCCCTCCATCACCTGGGTTACGTTATCTGCTAAGGGGAGAAGAATACTAGGTCAAACGTCAGGCTACTAAAACTTCAAACTGCTTCTGCTAACTATATATTTTTTTTCCTTTTCTCTTGGATCTTCATGGCAGCGATGAAAATAGAACGAATTAGATCGCTGACATATTCGCGATTGTGGGGCTGGCGCTCTCAAAGGAACGTCTTCCAACGTCTGCGGTGCCACCGGAAGTCGATTTTACAACATTTTTTGAAGCGGTTGCTAAGCAGATGCTATTATGTTGTGGGCTGCAGTAGGTAACAACAGACAGCATAGATACAACAGCATTTATTGACTCAACTGGAACTGCTTGAACAACAGGCAAATTCCTGTAATTTATACTCTGGGCCCACAAGGCCTCAACCAATGATAATACTTGAAAAAGCCCACCCAAATATGAATGTTCTAAGTTTCCTTCCAAAACAGTTCAAGTTAACAGTTAGGGTCATCTAAAGGTTAGTTTCACTTTAGCAGGGCTTAATACAACTGTATGTATTCAATAAATAACAGATGCTGTGTTTGTTAAGAGAACTCATTGTCCACAAACTGATGTTTACTTCCGTTTTATGTATCATAAAACATGGTCACATGACCCTGCAAATGCCATAAATACAGGCTGGTTGCTGAGCATCCAACAGGCAATCATGTGACTGCAGATAGGGACATGGCCATTGGAGCTCCGAATCTGGGTTGTAAGTACCTTTTTCAAGGCCCTGGTACCCTTGAACAGTTGCTATGCAACCAGCTCTAAATTGAGGACTACTTGTATTATAAGCTCCTTTCTCCCATCAACAACCTGTGGACAAAAATGCTGATTTATCATAGAATTTTGGTAACAAAAACATAGCAATCCAGGCTAAAATGGATCTGGGTGGCTCATGTATGGTGTGAAACCACCCATTCAATTGTTATAAGAGCCAACCTGGTTTAAGAGTGCTAAATTTTGCACCTTGCATAAATCCACATTCGGTCATGAAGCTCACAGACTGATCCTGAGAACTGTCAGTATGCAAACATTCCATGAGCCACATCTATGTTGCTTGGTCCTCCCAAATCCAAGCCAGCAGTCTTAACAGATGTTTGTGCCCATCCTTCCAAGTAGACAGATTGGTGTGGGTGTACACTTCCAGGTTCCTCAATGTTTATGTTACATCCTGCAGATTCAATAGAGAGCTGCAATTAAACTAAGTCAGCATGACTGATGTTCATAATATTATGCTTCATAGGATGAACCAATGGCAGAGATGTCCCTGGGTAGATGGGGGTCAAAAAAGGCAAGATCAGCGTTTCTCAACTTTGGCAACTTTAAGATAGTGGACTTCAACTCCCAGAATTCTCCAGCCAGCAAGTCTGTTGAAGTGCACCCATCTTAAAAGTTTCCAAGGTTAAGAAACATTAGTCAAGACAAGGACTGCAGCTGCACGATTGAAGCCTTGCCCTTTTGTTTACATGTATTTGCATCTGTAAAACAGGGTGGGACTATGGTTGTGGCTGCCATCTTGGCTTTTTTCACCCTGAGATGCAATCTTGCATCAAGGTTAGCCAAGATTCCTTGCTGTTGGTCATTTGGACTGAGACTGATAGGAGCTGAAGTCCAAAACTTCAGGCAGCTGGTCTATCCAAGCTATAGAAGCCTGGAGAAATGGCTGCCCTCCGCTGCCTCCTACTCTTTTCTTAACCCTTTACCTTAGACAAAAGCTTCACCTGGCTGAAAATCCTGATGTGGAAGAAGCACCCAACGCATAGAAGAGGCATCGGGAAGGGCCGGGCCAGCCCCTTTCTGACGAGGCCTCAAGAAAGATGTCCCAAAAGGATGTCTGGCAGGTAACTACTTCTGAATTGTGCTATAAAAAAGTTAGGGGCTGCTGGATGGAAAGAGGCAGAAGGACGTAAGCAGCAGGACTGGAGATCAGCAGGAGGCAGCTCAAGGGAAAAAAGAGCCTGTCCTGCATGGCTACCGAAAAATAAAAGAAGCAAGGAAGGCAAAGAAGAGGGACCGGCCAAGATACTGATCCTCCACATTGGAGCCCCGAGTTGAGCTGAGAGACCCCCTTTTGCTCAGGTGTGGCAAGAGGAGGCGGTTCTTGGTTTCCTTCCCCTTGCAGTGTTGCTCCAGGTTCCATAACTGACAAACCTCTGTGGAAATTCGTGATGAGCATCAGACCAGGGGTGGGTTCTAAATTTTTTTACTACCAGTTCTGTGGGTGTGGCTTATTTTGTGGGTGTGGCTTGATGGTCATGTGACAATTATTTAGGATTTAGCAGAGGTACTGATCTACCAGGCTTTTAACTGCTTGCAGAACTGTACCGATCTACCCATTTATTTTTTGCAGGCACCGGTCTACTCATTTGTTTTCTTTTAACACTGATCAGCTGTAGGGCGGCCCTTTGAAGCCCTGGGGCAAGAGTTTAAACAGCTTTTTTCCCTCTAGCCATCAGCTGGGACTCAGGAGGCAGCAATAGATTGGGGGTGGGGCCAAATAAAAAGGTAAGAATAACGCGTGGGGGGGGTGGCGTGGGGGCAGAACCGGTTCGGTGACGTCATATCGTCACTGCTACCGGCTCGAGAGAACCGGGCCGAACCGAGAGGAACCCACCACTGCAGCAGACGCAACACCAATGGCAGCCTTGCATTCTTGCTCCTCCTGCACCTCTCATTTTAAATAGTTTTGTTTTTGTAATGCTCCATGAGTTTGATCTCCTGCATCCTGTGCCTGCTCTGCACATGGCCTTAGTCTGAGAACTGTATATTATTTTTTCCAAGAATACAATTACTATATTGGGGTGGGACAATTGCTTTGGGAAGAGTTTGGAAAAAGCCCCCATTATTCTTGATGATACTTTTATGTTCCTCCTTTTTCACTTAGCTGTGGGGAACAGATGAATTCCAACAGCATCAAACGTGAAAGCGACTGGGGAACATTTGTGCTAAGATGATTCTTGAGAACACGATGTATCCCTGCAACCCCCCCACCCTCCAATCTCCCCGGCTGGGGATGTGCAGAAGGAGCAGGCTGAGCTGCTTGGTTTGCTTGTCACAGGCTGTCAATTCAGAAAAGCCCCTTCAGCCCGGAGCCACCGCAGAACCAGATGGAGAGATCTTCTGCTCAGCAGTGGGGAAGCAGGGAATTCCATCCCAAAAACTATTTGGATCTTCTATTAGCCTATTTCCAGAAGGCTTTATCTGTTGCTGGAATTGAGGGTGGTTTATTCCTTTGTAAGCGATTTCTAGGGAGAAGAGGCCTGCGTTGAGTTCACTCCTAACTGCAGATTCTGATTTGCATGAGCCATCAATGTGATGCGGAGAGCAGTTAAGCCATGACTCTTGGTCATAAAAGAAAAACACATTTGAAAACACTCTCTGTTTTTGGTTACTTTTATTGAACGGGAGGGTGCTGCTCATTCTGAGATCTTCCTGTAGAACGGGTGGGGAACTATGGGCCCTTTATGACTTGTGGACTTCAACTCCCAGAATTTCTAAGGCAGCTATGCTGGTCCACAAGTGAAAAAAAAAAAGTGAAAAGGGCCCATAGTTCCCCACCCGTTGTAGAATAAAGCTTTAGGAGCGGCGTTTGATCATTTCCCTGTTTTTATGGATAGGAACGTCGGCGGTGGTGGGGTGGGGAACGGGACACGAAGGGGCCGGCCGGCGTCGGAGCGTTGCTGGCGGGGGAATTCTGGCAGTCGAAGTCCCCCTCCCCCCATTTTACATCCGCCAAGCCCCCTCTGCCTTCTGGCGGGACGTCGCGCAGTGAAGACGTCAAACGCAGCCGACGCCCCGTCGCATATCCGACTGAGGGATCGACCCCTCACACTCTCCGTTTTAGTCCAAAGAACCTGGCCGATCGGGGTTGGGGCTTCGGACACATAATGTTTCTGTGGACCCCCGCTGGAAATGATAGTACCTGGAACTCAGCGCAGCTGGAAAGCGGACCCCCGCCCAAACAGCCTCGGGCTGTGGCGCGAGTCGCTCTTCGCTGACGTCATCAGAGGACGCGATCGCCGTTTCTCGCAGCAGGATGCGGGAGGCGGCGGCGGCGGCGCGGCTGCAGGTGGGCGGGGGCTCGGCCGAGGGGGGCGCCGGGGTCTGTGGCCAGAAGCCCCGGGCGGTCTGACCCGGGATCCCCAGCTGCAGCGGGGCCGCCTCGATTCGGGGGTGTGCCGAGGAAGCGGTGTTTCCCAGCCTCCTCAGAGACGTCGAGAGGGAGGAACGGAGGGAAGCACCGAGCGAAAGGCAGCGCTGTGTGGCGCCGGGAGGACCGTGTTGGCTCTTACGGCGGGGGCCTCGTTGCCGCCGCCCCCCCTCCCCGTCCCTCCAGCCCTTGGCCCGGGAGATGGAGACTCGGAGAGCAGCGCCCGCCCTTCGCGGCGCCTCCGAGGCCCTGGAGTGGAAAAGAAGGGGGGCTCTCCTGCTTCGCCCCGGAATTTGAGTGCTCCCTCGTGGGGAGGGAACTCTTCTGGGGAAGGTCTTTGTTTCAGTACAGGCAGTCCTCGACTTATAATCATTAATTTAGTGACCGAAGATACAACAGCACTGAAAAAGTGACTTATGGCCGTTTTTCAGAGTTAGGACGGCTGCGGAACTCCCATGATCACGTGATGAAAGTTAAGTCGCCTGGCAACGCGTGTAGGAGAGTTGCAGCGTCCGGGGTGACGTGATCCCCTTTTGCGACCTTCTGACAAGCAAAGTCAATGCGGAAGCCAGATTCATTTAACAACCCTGTTACTAACCTAACAACTGCAGTGATTCACTTAACAAGGGGAGCAAGGAAGGTTGTAAAGGGGGGCAAAACTCATTGAACTTGCTTAGCAATGGAGATTTGGGGCTCGATTGTGATTGTAAGTCAAGGACTACTTGTAATAGAAACGGTGAGGAGTTAAAAGAGTCAGATAAATGTAAAAGGGTTCTGGGCTTCCTTTCTCTTCAGTATTTCCTGGAATTGGAATTGGCACAAGTAAGTGCTGACTTCCTCCTTGCCCTCGCTCCCCTGTCAAATGGCAGCTGGACGAATAAGATATGAGGGAGAAAAACAGTGGTGGGATTCAGCCAATTCGCACCACTGCAGGAGAACCTGTTAACTTTCTGAGCAGTTTGGCAAACTGGTTGTTGGAAGAAATCATTAGGACAGGGAACCAGTTGTTAAATTGCTTGAATCCCACCACTGGAAAAAAAACCACGTGTTAAATGTCTCCCTATCAACTCCTGTGTAAGGACCAGCCTCTCCCCGCTTCCAAGAAAGTACGAACTCTTGAGAACTTTATATTTCAAAAGGAACCTTTTATTGAAAGGGATGAAAGCAAGTCAAAACTCAAAGCAAGCTCTGAGGTCTCTCAGGGCATGAAGTTCAGGATAAAGGAAATTAGGAACCCCTCCCCACCGTCTGATGTGCATTCCCACTAATCTGCTGGTGTGAAGATGATATCGCACCAGCCTCTCTGAGAAGCAGATAAGAAGAGCTTCTCAGCCATCTTGCAATCCACACGTTCCCCCCCCCCCTCCTCTCATTTCACAGAAGGTGAGAATTCTTCAGGCACTCCTGGCACCAGGCAACAGTTATAAATCAGGTTAAAATTTATGTAAAGAGGACCAGGCAGGAAATAGGATACTTAGGATACATAGGAAAGAGAACTAAATGTGACAAATCCAAATACCCCCCTTCTTCCCCAAAGAATGGCAGATACATGGATTGTTCCCTTTTAGGCTGTTGTCAGAGGTTACCTGATCAGGAAAAGGCTTCAAAGCTTAAGGAGTAAGTATGAGAGCATCGTCAAGGAAATTGAAGGTGACTTGGATTGGGTCCAGTGGACTGGCCATTTCTTCCCAAGACCAGCGTTTCTCTCAAAGGTAGGACTGTTGATCGGCTCAATTCTTAGCAGAAGTGGGAGTTTCGACCCTTTCTTGAATTGCTCCAGAGGGGAATTAAAGGCCTAGAGGTTAAGGCATCAGTAGAATCAGCACAACCAGAAGGCTGTGAGTTCTAGTTTTACCTTAAGCATGAAAACCATCTAGATCAGCAGTCTCCAAACTTTGCAGCTTGGCAGCCTGGCTTTGGGGGGGGGTGTGTTGAACTGAGACGTGCAAGCATGTGATGCACACACAGCTCGACTGCGCTGGCCCATTGTGGTCCACGGCCTGGTTGCAAATATGCCACGGCCTAGTACTGGGCTAGGGGTTGGGGACCCTGATCTAGATAACTATTTTTCAGTCTAATAGACTGCCCTGTTTCATTTTTTTAATGCACTATAATCTGCATTTGATAATATATGAATGAAAAAGCTCATTAGGACTTGAGGATTTGCCTAGAAATTATCCAATATGCCCATTTGTTTTTACAGCTGATCTGTGGCTCTTAGTGTAATACCTAATAGGAGAGCTTGAATTTAGCCAGGTAACAAGGAATGCAAGTCTTCCCCCAGACTCCATGGATTGTTTTAACAAAACTAAGAGTCTGGTGGCATTCAGTATAGAACTGTGATGGCGAACCTATGGCACGCATGCCAATTCAGCTCTGGCGTGCATGTGCGTGCCGGCCAGCTGATTTTCGGGCCTTCTGGGCCCACCAAAAGTAGGGAAACAGGCTGTTTCCTGCCTCCGGAGGGCCTGGGGGCAGGGGGGTTAGGGTTAAAGTTAGAGACTCCTAGAGGCTCTGGAGGCTGGGGACAGCAAAAAACGTCACTTCCTGTCCCACCGGGAGTTGGGAAATGGGCCATTTCAGGCCTCCGGAGAGCCTCCGAGGGAATGGGAAAGGCTGTTTTCACCCTCCCCAGATACACAGAGAGGATCTGGAGCCAGGTGAGAAGGAAAAACGGGCCTATCGGGCCATCATGTGCCAGGAGCGGAGTGGGTAGTTTTGTGCATGCATGCGCAGGGCGGGACGCATAGAATTATGGGTGTGGGCATGCGTGCACGCACACCTATCCTACCCCTCTCCTGGCACGCGATGGCAAAAAGGTTAGCCATCACTGGTATAGAGAATGCTGCCTTTGCTTATCATATAAATGTTTGCTTTTTGTTTGATGTGTAATAGGATGTGCAATGCTCTGTGCAACACAGAGCTGCACATTCAACTTGAAAATACCTTGCTCTGTACATAATGATCATTCTCTTTTTAAAGGTAATCTTTTTATTTTGTATTATTGTTTTATATTAATGAATTTTATTTTTATATTTTATTTACAGTCTGCCAAGAAATCAATAAAGCAATTCAACAGAGAAAAGGTTAAAACTGACAAACCACAAAAACAGGATGCACAATATTTTCAAGAGATATCACAGTCTAAACAAATGTGTGAGTTTGAGATGCAGTTTCCAAGCCAACTACTGGCTGAGGTGGAACCCAAGGAACCCAAGATCGGTGAGGTAGGACAGCAAGCTGTGGATGCTCACTCTGGGAATATTATCTGCAGCCTGTCAGGAGAAAACGAAGAAGGCGGGGAACCCAGCAATACCTCATCTGACTGGAGCAGCACAGTTCTGGGGGTGGAGTCTCCCAGGATGAGCCAGGGTAAGTTAGGCACTGGAAGAACCCTGGACTTTGGTAAACTGGGAGGCAGTTACTACATCTGTACATCTAAGTCCTGGATAGCATCAATCTTCTTCCTAACAACTTTACAGAAGCAGCATTTTGTGTGTGTGTGTGCCTTGCCCGGCTTGAGGAGAGTGAGGCAATCTTATTTCTGACCATTTCTTTTCTTCCCCAGAGTCTCATTTCCCCAAAGCACCGGAAATGCTCAGAGGGATGCCTGGCTTGCAGAACTACCGCAAACACCTGGCTATGGAGCTGCTCTGGCTGCAACAGGCAATTGCCAGCCGTAAGAATGTAAGGACCCTGCCTTTGGGTTGCTTGCCTGACTTTTGTCTTGGGGAGCAGCCATAATCCAAATGCCGGCTGGTCTGGCACAATTCTGTGATCATTGCTTCTTCTATAAACTGATAGATGGCATGGGGAGGAGAGGTATTTCAGCATTGTCCCGGGCTTGGGCAAAAGTAGGTGGCCTTGGCAGGATCCCTCAGGGTGTGGAAGAGCGTGCATCTTTAAAATTCAGAACTGTACTAATAGATGCATTGGACAGGGGTTAAAACTATCAAGGAAAGGATTAATGGTCTCCTTTGGAATATAGTGATTTGTATAATTTTATTAGGATAGCTGCAACCATTTATTTATTTATTAGTCATATTTCTATGCCGCCCACTCTCCAAGGATTGGGCGGCTTACACCAAAGACAGTACACTAAATAGCATATTGCCCCCGACAATCTGGGTCCTCATTTTACCCACCTCGGAAGGATGGAAGGCTGAGTCAACCTTGATCCAGTGAGATTTGATCCACTGATCTGCTGAACTAGCAGTCAGCTGAAGTAGCTGTAGTACTGCACTCTAACCACTGCGCCACCTCTTACCTCGTTGATGTAGATTTCGTCTGCTTTCATTTGTTTTTATTTCCTTTTTATTCTGTCATCCTTTATAGTATTTGATCCTGAAACAGAGATTGGGGAAACCAGCTTGAGAGCTCACATGCAATCTTTTCATACTGAACTGGAAGCTGACACTGACCCACTACCTCCAGAAAGGAAGCAAGGGGCTGCAGGCAAGGTGTCCGCCGTGTTTCTTTTAGAGAGGCCACATCCTGAAGTCACCATTCAGATTTACAAAAGGAACTGTAAAAACTGGAGATTGCGAAAGCTTTTCAAGGCTGGCAGACTTTTTGGAAATGCTGTTGCAGAAGCGCCTTTTGAGCACTTTTGGTGGAGCAACATCAGTTTTACCAGCATTTGCAAAGCTATGGTAGCTAGTGATCAGTGGGCCATGGAAGCTGTTGCTGTGTGGGCCTTTTTCCCCTGTCAGTTACATTAGAGCAATTTTGACCAGAAAGTGTTCAATTTCTGGAGATTATTCCAGGGTCCTGTATTGTAGCTGGAGCCCCTCTGCTTTTTGTGGCTACTGGCTGTTTGCTTATTCTTAAAGTCTTTACTGCATGGTTGTTTCTGCTATTTTGCTGGCTTGTTTTTTTGAAATTTGAATGCTCTCTATTAATAAATTATTATGAAATTAAATAAAACATTTTTTCCTCCATGCCCTATTTTTGGCCCATGACTGTAAAATTAGGCAGTACCCCACATTTTTCAACTGTGCTAGGCAGTATGAACCTGGCAGAGACATCACGGGTATTTCTCAACTTAACAATCACAATTGGGATCAGTTCTGTTGCTAAGCAAGGTGGTTGTTAAATGAGTCATGCCTGATTTAAGACCTTTTTGCCACGGTTGTTAAGTAAATTACTGCAGTTATTAAATGAATCACATGGTTGTTAAGGAAATCCAGCTTTGCCTGTTGACTTAGCTTGTTGGAAAGTTGCAATTTTACTGTGTGGAATTCTGGGAGTTGAAGTCCAGATGTCTTAAAGATGCTGAGGTTGAGAAATGTTGCCCTAAATTGAACAAGGCAGTAGGAATATTGTAGTGTGATTGTTAGCCAAAGATCCTCAGGGTGGATTACATTAGACAACAAAAGATAGCCCCATCTGTGCAAGCTTGAACACTAAAAGAGAAAGCAAAAGAATGCTTTTAAACAGAGAAGCTCTCCAAATGGAACTAGCAGCAGAGCCAGGAGTAATAACTTCTCTGGCAGGACTAGTCAGTCTCATAATCTTTAGTTTTTTAAAGGGATTTGGGAAACTGCAGGATCTGCAATGAATATGTTGAACAGTGGGGGCCAAGAACAGAGAGGGACTCCTACACACTGGGCACTGTTGCTTTGTTACGGTTTTTATTTCCTTCCAAATCCACTTGTGGGTTTTACAGTATCTGCAAAACAGATTTGCATTTTACATGGGCTGCTCACCACAACTTCAGAGTCATTTTGCAGCACTTGCATTTCCACCCTGGTGGCAGCCCAAGGCCGCTCATCGTGCCTGGGTGGGATGTGAAAAGCCCACTGACTGGAAAGCGCTTCACTCTGTGTGGTGCGGTTTATTACGTTTTTCACCCAAGAACTCTCCTTTGATTGGGGCAACCCTGGCTTAATTCCCAGCATCCATTGGCACTGGATCGAGCCAAGGCAGAAGAGTAGAGAGGAGCATGTTATTGTCTTTGTAGTTCCACCTTCATTATGGCACAACCTCTGATCTCATGGACAGCGGAGCTGACATCTCTGCTTCCAGGACTGAGGGGTGTTCCGCTCTCTTTCAAAAAGACACTATGCATACCTCCAGAAAAGAGGAGTTTCTGCCACAGACACACCTGAGTTTTTCACCAAGTGGAGGGCACGCCCTCTCTGTTTCCTTGTTGAACCGGCACTATGGAAACGGCATAGTTCTCCTCTCAGAAGGCAGCCTGGCACACTCAAAAGAGTAGTGCTGTTTGGCTACAGAAGCCCCCAAGGTGCCCCTCTGCCAGGGAGCTTTCTCAGACAAGCAGCCTGGGGTCTGCAGCCCAGGAGAGATGGTCTCAAGTACTGTGGCAGTGGCACCCCTTGCCAAGAATGTGGTGGTCTTTCGCAATGGGGACCCCTTTTTCCTTGGCCGGAAATTTGTTGTGAGCCAGCGCCGGTTCCTGACTTTTGATGCCTTTTTGAATGAGGTGACCAGCACCATCCAAGCCCCCGTGGCTATTAGGAGCATCTACACACCTCGAGAGGGTCATCGCATTGCGGAGCTGAGTGAACTGCAGAACGGGTGCCGATACGTGGCTGCAGGTTTTGAGCGGTTCAAAAGGCTTGAGTAAGTAACCTAACCCAATCTATTTTTATTACAGTCATAAAAACTTTAAAGTATATATGAATCATCAAGGGCAAGATGAGAATCTAAGAAAAGAGGCCTAGGAGTTAAAAGATTTTAACGTAGAAATGAAAATGTAAAAATAAAATAAATGAAAATGTACTAGATTATAGGTACCTAAATGTGGTAAGATCAGTTTAGTTCATAATGATGATTATGTTAAAGCACAATAATTATCTGATGAAGTTTGACCCTGATGTAGCAGGGTGAATATCCAAGAGCAGCAGAGGTGCACAATTGTTCTGGGTGTCCTTGTAGTCATGGTAGAATGAGAGTAGCCCAAATGCCTCTGCAGTGTGAGCATCAGAGGAACACATGCTGTTTCTCTGCATCCAGAGCTGCAGGGGCCTTGCCACTTCAAGTCAGAGGTGCCTTCCTCAAGGACTGTGGGGGTCAGAATGGAGGCCCTTCTGTGCTAGCAACTGCCAATGCAGGGTGGGTGGGTAGGCAGAGGACCGATTCACTGGCAGGAAAGTTCAAGGTAAAGATGTAGATTCCTTGCAGGTTGTGACAGAATGTGAGTCTGCGGGTGGGGCAGGGAGAGACCCTTCCATGGCCCAGAGTTCCAGGGCAAGCCAAGCCAAGCCAACTGCCAATCTGGTCCTGGCAGTGGAACCAAAGCACATTCTCAGCAATTTCCTTTCCTTCCCCCTTGCAGTCAAAGATATGAGTCAAAGCAGAACAGGCAGCCTGAGCAGGCTCTTGAAGCTCTGGGCTATTCTCTAGAGCTGGGCGTCTGTTCTAGACTCCAAGGGAGGACCACGACCCTTGAATTATGACACCACCAACCTCCTGATGTCAGTCTTCAAGCAGCCCTTGTCCTTGTGGGAGTATCAGAGGGCTGCTCTTGGCACCCAGCACTCGAGCCAATATGTAAATTGCGAAGATACGTGGCAACTTCTCCAGCACAAGATTCAAATGGGCTTTGTTTAAAGAGAGTCACAGCTCTGTAGAACACCTGGAATAGTGCAGAGAAGTCCTCCCCATGGTGGAATCCTTCATAGATCTTGGGACTTCAAGTCCAGACTTTGGAGTGTAGAGAATTCATAGCCCCAATACTGTACATCTGGAAAACCAGGTTGGGAAAAGATGTAGTAGAAAATTTCTATTTTTGTGGGTTTTTCTGGCATTTGACTTGAGGTCCTGAGGACAACACCTCCCATTCAATCTCCTTTGGTTCTCCTGTCCCAAGGCAAAGAAGTGCCTTGAGTCTCTTCACTGGTTGCCTCTGGCTTTGTTTTCAAAAAATGAGAAAAGTTTGAACTTCTGTCCTTTGGACATCTTTCTCAATCAGCCACCGGAAGGCCATTTTTGAGCTTGCCAGCCGGCACAGACCAACTCCTGCAGTGGGTTCTTTCTTTCTTTCTTTCTTTCTTTCTTTCTTTCTTTCTTTCTTTC
>WNWU01000029.1:13387305-13431664 GCA_012654045.1 Ptyas mucosa
TTCTTTCTTTCTTTCTTTCTTTCTTTCTTTCTTTCTTTCTTTCTTTCTTTCTTTCTTTCTCTCTCTCTCTCTCTCTCTCTCTCTCTCTCTCTCTCTCTCTTTCTTTCTTTCTTTCTTTCTTTCTTTCTTTCTTTCTTCCACCCTTCTCCGGAGACTCAGGGCAGCTTACAATGCATTAAGCAATAGCCTTCATACTTTTGTATATTTTATACAAAGTCAGCTTATTGCCCCCACAAACTGGGTCCTCATTTTACCCACCTTAGAAAGGATGGAAGGCTGAGTCAACCTTGAGCCTGGTGGGATTAGAACTTGCAGTAATTGCAGGCAGCTGGATATTAAATGCTGCCTTAGTAGAAGGCATTAGTTTACAGTTTCATGGAAGAAATAGTTGTATATAGAAGTAGGGGAGTTTGCTCTGAACTGAGACGAACTCCCCAGTACAGTCTCCTGAATCAGCTCAGTGGCTCATTTGCTTCCCAAATTACTTTTGACAGCTATGCAAATGTTGGAATGAAACAGCTGAACAAGCACCAGAAAAAAAATGGAGCCCAGGTGAGTAAGTGGTCATGGGTGGGCCAAAACTGATTTCAGAATGGAATAGTCTAGTTCTGCTTTAGAAAGGTCCTAGGATGAGCGGATTTTATGCAGTACTGGCTGTTAGACAATTACAAGTTGGCATTGGCGGAGGAATGGAAGTTGGCGCTGCGGCGAGACGCACAGAGTTTTAGGGCTCCTGAAACTCTGCCAAGAAACCCCGCTGCTGGATGGTCCAAACCGGACCACACAGTCTCGTTTTGACTGTGGCAGTGGAGGGCACGTCCTGAAGCTCCCAGGGACATCGCTAAGTTCCTGGTTGAGCCAGGAAAGCCCTTTTTCCAGCAGCGGGGCAGCAGCCAAGGCTGCGGAGGCTGTGGCAACTTCAGGAAGGAAGATCGGAACGACAGTGATTAGAATGGTGAGAAACTTTCACTTTTTTTTCTACTAAGAACACCCTAATTAATGTATGGAACTGTGATGGGCAGTAAATGAAGAAGAGCGGCGAACCTATTTTTGGACTGATTTGACTTTTCCCAAGTATACATTTTAAAAAACCCGAAATTGCTTGATTGTTTTATTTCTGTTTTGGATAACCGGACTGGATTGAAAGCAGGGAAGCAGTATTGGAACTTTTTTTTTTTTTAACATTTGGAATTTGTGGATTTTGGTTTATAACATTTGCTGAATTGGTGCATCTGGATTGGTACCATTTTTCTTATTTTTGGACTATTTGGATTAGTTAGAAGAAAGTTTTTTCTTTTTTCTTTTCCCCTCTCTTTCTTTCTTCCTTATAAAGACAGGAGAACTAGGGGAGTCTGTAGTGGTGCCACCCACTGGAAGAGAAATTTTGTTGCAGAAGAAAGGAAACATTGTAGACAAAACAAAATACAGGCTGAAGAGATACTGAGTGTTGTTTACACAGGTGCTCTTCTATTTAAGCTCTCAAGCCTGGAAAGCTTTGAACTCATTTTAATTTCTTTATTTTCCTTTTCTTTTTTTTTTCATTGAGTAACTATCTAAACTCCAGTGAGATGTGTGGCTTGGAAAGAGACAAAAGGGAAAATTACTCCCTGTAGGTTCTCTGGATATAAAGGATTTGAAGAACGAATTTTTTTTTTTGGTCTGTTCTTTGTTTTTTTTCTCACCTCCCATTCTTCTCATTTATACACAAATACTGGATTAAGGCATTCAAGAGCCTGAAAAATTATTATCTTTTTTAAGATTATTTTTAATTTTAATTTTAATTTTTGTATTTTTAAAAATTCTTTAAATTTTTTTTTTTATCCTTTTTCAAATTTTTGGCCTTTTACCTTGAGGAGCATTTTGATTTTTTGTCCCTTCCTATTTTTTTTGCTCTTTTCTTCCTCTGGATTAGGGTTTTTGGAAGAACCCGAAGAATTGGAGAAATTGCTATTATTATTATTATTATTTTCTTCCTTTTTTTTTTCCTTTTTTCCCCTTTTTCTACCCTAAGGGATTTTTTGAATATTTTTTAAATTCAAAGTGAATTTAGTCAATTTTAAAATGAGCAAAAAAGTAGCAATGGTGGGAGCTGCAGCGACTACACCATCCTCATCACCATCTGGAGGTCAACGCTCCATACAGACAATGTTACAGCAAGAGAGAGAGAAGGAGAAAGAGAAAGAGAAAGAGACGTCACAAATGATTTTACAAACACTTCAAAGAATGGAAAAACAGCAACAAAGGATGGAGCAACAGTTACTTAAAACAGATGAAAAGGTGGTTAGCATACAACAAACAATGATGAAATATGAAGAAAGACTGGTTAAATTGGAGGAAAAAGATGGCCAAAAAGAAGAAAAAATGAAGGAAATTGAGAATAGACTTGGAGAGCTTGAACAAGGAACATCTGGTTTAATTGGATGGGAAATGGACAAAGCAGAATTCTACCTTAGATTTCAAAATGTTCCAGAAGAAAAAGGGGAGGACCTCCCCGAGATTATGAATACGATCTTAGCAGAGGCCTTAGAAATAACTAAAGAGAAGATGATGGAAGGAATTGATGAAATTTATCGAGTCTACACTGGATATGTGATGCGCAATAAACTTCCAAGAGAAGTACATATAAGATTTACTAAGAAATCAATCAAGACACAGATTCTTCAGGTTGCCCGTGACAAGGCTTTGGAATACAAAGGCAAGGAAGTTACAGTTTTGAGACAAATTCCAAGAAAAGTGAGAGATATAAGAAGGAAATATCAATTCTTGACCAAAGTTTTGTTGCAAAAAGGAATTAACTATAGATGGTTATTCCCAGAGGGAGTAGGCCTAACATGGGACTCTCAAAGATACAGACTGAACACGATTGATAAAGCAAGAGCATTTCTTGAGGAACTTCTTAAAGGGACGGATACTGATATGGAGGTCGAAACACAAACAATACCAGCCTCAATAAAGCCTATTGAAGAGGAATTGATAACCTTGGAAGAAACAGAAGGAGCCGTGGGCGGAGTTATGGCGTATAAGGAGCAACGTGAAGCCAGATCAACTAGAGCAACAAAACCTAATTATAATGTATGAACATGGATGAAAGGAAATTAATTTCAATAAATATAAACGGACAAAATTCGGCTAATAAAAGAAGAACAGTTTCCCACAAATTAGAAAAATTAAAATTCGATATAATTTGCTTACAAGAAGTGCATATTAAAAAGCAACATGAACAATTATTGATTCAACCAAAACTGGGTAAAATCTTTCTATCATTGGCACAAAGTAAAAAAAGAGCTGTTGCTCTGTATATTAGAAATACATTTACGGCTGAGCAGAAGTATGCTGACCCAGAAGGCAGAATTTTGATGGTAGAACTAATTGATAACAATACAAAACTACTCTTAGTAGCAATATATGGCCCTAACAATAATCAGAGTGACTTTTACAGGAAACTACATAACAAGATAACTGAAATGGACTATGAAAATGTTTGTATGATGGGGGACTTTAATGGAATTGTAGATGGAAAACTGGATTATAAAACAAATAGAACAACAAGACATAGTAGAAAGATACTGCCGAGGATTTTCTTTAAAATGGCAGAGGAAATAAACTTGAAAGACATTTGGAGGGAGAGAAATGGGAAAAATAGGCAATATACTTTCTACTCTGATAGACATTTATCTTGGTCCAGATTGGATATGATATGGGCAACAATGGAATTGATTTTAAATATTGAACAAGTGAACATAGACACTAATACATAGGCGGATCATAATCCTGTGATTGCTATTTGGAAAGGGCGAAAAGGCAGATCTAAATGGACATTGAACAATACAATATTAAAAGAGAAAGACTTTACACAGAAAATGAAACGAGAACTTGATTTTTTTTTTAGGGAGAATAAGAAAGAAACATCGATACAAAACTGTTGGGATATCCTTTGCCAGAGGAATAATCATTGATTATACACGGAAAAGAAATGTAAAGAAAAGACAAATCCTTAAAGTATTGAGAGATGATCACAAAAGACTTGAAAAAGAACTCCAGAAAGATCCACACAAAAATTAAATGGATACTATAAAGCACAAAATGGATCTACTGGAGAAGGAAGAATTAGCGCAAAAAATAAGAACTGCTAAACAGAATTATTTTGAAAATGCAAATAAACCTGGCAGATGGTTAGCATATAAATTGAAAAAAGAAAGAGAATCAAGGAAAATAACGCAATTAATTGATCATCAAGGACAAAGTAGATTTGGAAACAAAGAGATGGGGGAAATAATACAGGAATACTATACACAACTGTACAAGAAAGATGCGATAGGAGAGGATAAAGTAGCAAGGTACTTACAAAAAGCTAAATTACCAAAAATTCCCAAAGAGGTTGAGAAGTTATTAGAAGGAAACATAACAATGATGGAGTTAACTGAGACAATTAAAAAACAGAAGAATGGAAAAGCACCAGGTCCAGATGGACTGCCAGCCGAATATTATAGGATTTTACAAGAATCACTATCGATCCCAATGCTGGAGGTTATGAATGAAGTAATGGGAAAAAAAGAAATACCCAAGACATGGACCGAGGCATACGTCACTTTGATTCATAAGGAAGAGACAGACCCACAACAAATCAAAAACTATAGGCCGATATCCCTGCTAAATGCAGATTATAAAATCTTTGCTATGATATTGGCAGAAAGACTTAAGAGATATTTGAATAATTTTATACACTCCGACCAAAATGGATTCTTACCAAAAAGACAAATCCGAGACAATATAAGAATAATCTTGGACACTTTAGAATACTATGAAGCACATCCTGAAAAGCAGATGGCTCTGATATTTCTAGACGCACAAAAAGCCTTTGACAATGTCAATTGGCGATTTATGATGTTACAGATGGAGGACATGGGCTTTGGGGAAAAAATTCTTCAGGCAATTGAAGCGATATACTCAAAACAAAAGGCTAAGGTAATGATAAAAGGAGAATTGTCTGAATATATTGAAGTAGAAAAAGGCACTAGACAAGGATGCCCATTGTCCCCACTGTTGTTTATATTGACATTGGAAGTTCTAAATAGAAATATTAGAGAAGAAAAGGAGATAAAAGGTATGAAAATTCGGAAAGAGGAATATAAGTTACAAGCCTTTGCAGATGATTTGGTTTTTATTATGGAAGAACCTTTAACATCAATAAATAAACTATTAGAAAGAATTGGAGAGTTCGGAGAAGTGGCTGGACTAAAAATTAATAAAGAAAAGACAAAGATAATGACCAAAAACATGCTGAAAAAAACAAAGAGAAGAATTGATGGAGATTTCAAATATACAGGTTACAAATAAGGTAAAATATTTGGGGATACAATTGACAGCAAGATGCAGTTCTCTTAAGGAAAATAATTATAATAAGATTAAACAACAGGTAGGACAAGATTTGGAAAAATGGGGAAATTTGCAACTATCTTTGGGAGAATTGCAACCATTAAGATGAATATTTTGCCTAGAATGTTGTATCTGTTTCAGACAATTCTGATAAAGTTGGATAAGGATTTTTTTACAGATTTGAATAAAATGATATTGAAATATATTTGGCAAGGGAAAAAGGCAAGAATAAAAATTAAGTTGTTACAAGATGCTAAAGCAAGGGGTGGTTTTGGTTTACCCAATTTTGAATTATATTATCAAGCAGCTAGTTTAACGTGGATTAAAGAATGGGTAACATTGAAAAATACTAGGTTATTGAATTTGGAGGGACATGATTTGTTGATGGGGTGGCATGCCTTTTTATGGTACAAAGGAACTAAAATACAGGGGTATTTTAGAAGACATCAGATACGTGAAGCTTTGCTTTTGAATTGGGAGGATTAAAAAGATACCATTATTTGAAGATTCCAGTCTGGGTATCTACAATGGAAGCTTTCTCATATCCAGTGATATTCAAAAGGGAACAAATTGTTAGATATAGTGAATTATTGGATGAAAAGGGTGAACTTAAATTAAAGCAAGTCTTAGAAGATCAGAGATTTAAGATGGATTGGTTTTCATATATGCAAATATTTTCAAGATATCGAGATCTCAAACAAGAAGGTTTTTATAGAGTTTTGACTACCTTAGATAAGATATTGATGGGCTTTGATGATCATGTAATTAAAAAGTTATATGGACACTTGCTGGAGGCAAAATTGGAAGAAGAACAAGTTAAAGAGTCAATAATAATAATAATAATAATAATAATAATAATAATAATTTAATTTGTATCCCGCCCTTCTCCCAGAAGGGACTCAGGGCGGTGGACAGCCAGAATTAAAATACATACAATACAAAAATTAAGATAAATTAAAAGATATTAAATCGATCGGCCTCCCAATTTAAAACCCCAAGTCTATAAAATTCAAAATCCCAATTTAAAACCATTTAAGCTAGGCCGGCTTGCTGGAATAAGTAAGTCTTCAAGGCTTTGCGGAAGGTACAAAGGTCCGGGATCAGTCGTATTCCAGGAGGTAGCTCATTCCATAGGGCGGGTGCCCCCACAGAGAAGGCTCTCCCCCTGGGGGCCGCCAGCCGACATTGCTTGACTGACGGCACCCTGAGGAGGCCCTCTCTGTGAGAGCATATTGGCCGGTGGGACGTTATCGGTAGCAGCAGGCGGTCTCGTAAGTACCCTGGCCCTAAGCCATGGAGCGCTTTAAAGGTGAGAACCAATACCTTAAAGCGCACCCGGAAGACCAACGGGAGCCAATGCAGCTCGCGCAGGAGAGGCGTTACATGGGAGCGCCCCATCGCTCCCATAATCACCCGCGCGGCCGCACTCTGAACCAGTTGGAGCCTCCGGGTGCTCCTCATGGGGAGCCCCATGTAGAGAGCGTTGCAGTAGTCCAGGCGAGATGTAACGAGGGCATGAGTGACCGTGCATAAGGAGTCCCGATCCACAAAGGGGCGCAACTGGCGTATCAGGCGAACCTGATAAAAAGCCCTCCTGGCCACGGCTGTCATGTGCTCTTCTAGAGACAGCCGTGTGTCCAGGAGGACGCCCAAGTTGCGAGCTCCCTCTGTAGGGGCCAATAACTCGCCCCCAATAGCCAGCGATGGCACCAGCTGGCTATATCGGGACGCCGGAAGCCACAGCCACTCGGTCTTGGAAGGGTTGAGTTGAAGCCTGTTCCTCCCCATCCAGACCCGCACGGCCTCCAGACACTGGGACATCACTTCGAGGGCATCATTGGGGTGGTCTGGGGTGGAAATGTACAGCTGAGTATCATCAGCGTACAGATGACATTGCACCCCAAAACCACGGATGATCTCACCCAGCGGCTTCACATAAATGTTGAACAGGAGCGGTGAGAGGACCGACCCTTGCGGCACCCCGCAAGCAAGGCGCCTCGAGGTCGACCTCTGCCCCCCTGCCAACACAGACTGCGACCGGTCAGAGAGATAGGAGGAGAACCACCGCAGCACGGTGCCTCCCACCCCCAATCCCCCCAACCGGTGCAGCATGATACCATGGTCGATGGTATCAAAAGCCGCTGAGAGATCTAACAGGACCAGAACAGAGGAACAACCCCTGTCCCGGGCCCTCCAGAGATCATCCACCAATGCGACCAATGCCGTCTCCGTGCTGTACCCAGGCCTGAAGCCAGACTGGCACGGATCTAGATAGACGGTTTCATCCAGGTACTGTGGGAGCTGTCGCGCAACCACACTCTCGACAACCTTCGCAATAAAGCGAAGGTTGGAGACCGGACGGTAGTTTGCCAAAACAGCTGGGTCCAGGGAAGGCTTCTTCTTTCAAGGCGGGAGGCAAGAAACCCTCTCTCAAAGAAGCATTTATAATCCTCTGGAGCCAGCCTCGTGTTACCTCCCGGGTGGCCAGTACCAGCCAGGAGGGACACGGGTCCAATAAACATGTGGTTGTGTTTAACCTCCCCAAGATCCTGTCCACGTCCTCAGGAGTCACAGGATCGAACTCATCCCAGATAACATTCTCAAGACCAGCCTCAGTCATCCTGCTGGGATCTACCCAGTCAGAGTCCAAGCCTTCCCGAATCTGAGCGATTTTATCATGCAGATACTGTGCAAAATCCTCAGCCTGCCCTTGCAAGGGGTCCTCCCGCGCTCCCTGATGTAGGAGGGAGCGAGTCACCCTAAACAAGGCGGCTGGGTGATTATCTGCCGATGCAATAAGAGAGGAAAGGTAATTACACTTTGCCGCTTTTATCGCCACTAAATAAGTCTTAATATGAGACCTAATTAGTGTTCGGTCGGATTCGGAGCGGCTAGCCCTCCAACTATGGGGGAATGGGGGATGGCATGGGGGAAAAATTTTGGTTATGGTATTGATTTAGAGAAATGGCAAAAATTGCGGTCACATAATTATAAAATGACAATGTTATGAGGATAGCCAGAATGTTCAAGAACAAATCGGAGAAGTGCTGGAAGTGTCATCAAACCCCAGGATCTTATTACCATATGTGGTGGACATGCGTAGAAGCAAAAAGATTTTGGACTAAGATACACATGGTTGGAAAAAATGATAAAGAGACATATTGATTTTAAACCAGAAATATTTTTATTAGGGAGCTTACCAGAGACATTTAACAAAGAATTACAATATTTAATTGTGAATATATTAACAGCGGCTAGAATCGTATTTGCAAAAAACTGGAAAGGAGAGAAGATGATTACCGATGAAGAAATTATTAAGAAAATGTTGCATTGTGCTGAAATGAGTAGATTGACATTTGAAATAAGAGAACAGGAAGACAAACAATACTATTTGATATGGGAGCTATTTTATCAATGGATAGATAATAAAGTATGGAGATGAGATATTATATATGAAATGAAACTTGGATAAAATGTTTAAGCACTTGTTTTTTTTACCTTTTTGTTTGTTTGTTTGTTTTCTTAGAGGTAAGAATATTTGTCAAATAATGAGAATTTGAAAATTTTGAGAGTACGAAATGATTTTCACTGATCGAAATACTGTCTGTAACAGTTTGGAAGAATGATGTTTTTTATGTTGTTTTTGTTTAAAAAATAAAAAAAAATATTAAAAAAAAGTTGGCATTGGCTTACAACCACAATTGGGATCAGAATTTCTGTTGCTAAATGAGGTGCTTGTTAAGTCTCCCACCCATTTTTACAACCTTTTTTCCACAGTTGTTAAGCAAATCATTGCAGTCGCTAAGTGAATCACATTAAACAAATCCAGGTCCCACCATCGAATTTGCTTGTGGGAAGCTGGCTGGGAAGATTGTAAATGGCAACCATGTGGCCAGTTGCCAAACGCCCAAATGTTGAGGGATGCTGTGGTGGTTGGGAGTTTAAGTACCCGTTGTAAGGCACTTTTTTCAGTGCTTTCAGTACAACTCATTGCATGACAACTTGCCCTGGGACAATTCAACACGGGATAACTCGAGAGAGGGACCAGTAGAATTGCAGCTCACCCCAGCCTCAAGGACTTCTCACCTGGGAAGGTTCCATGCTAAAGCAAGACAAGGCCCGCTGCAATTCACTGGTCCCTCTCTTGAGTCATCCCCCATTGAATTGTCCCATGGTGTCCTGCACTGAGTTGGCTGCAGTGAGTTGTTCTAGACCCAGACCCTTGTAAAGGCAGAGGGCTCAACTACCAGGAGAAGCTTTTGATCCTCTTGTCTAGTTTTTTTTTTTAAAAAATTTGATTTATATGCCACCCTTCTCTGGAGACTCAGGGCGGCTTACAATGCATTAAGCAATAGCCTTCATACTTTTATATATTTTATACAAAGTCAGCTTATTATTCCCACAAACTGGCTCCTCATTTTACTTTCTTTCACCTTAGAAAGGATGGAAGGCTGAGTCAGTAATTGCAGGCAGTGGATGTTAACAGTTAATAACACTGCTTTAGTCTGCTGAGCCACCAGAGCTCTTGTTACATAAAACTTTGTATTATAACCAATATATTATAAGCAACCTAAAAGAGGTTCCTTCTCCCTAAGGAGAGAGGGGTAAGCAAGGATCTTCTAAGGCCTCAAGCAAATTGGGCTTGGACTTTGGAGGTGGCTGGGAATTCTGGGAGTTGAAGTCCATGCGTCTTAAAGGCACTAAGGTTAAGAAACATGTGTTAGAACCTACAAAGGGCAGATAATGATGTATTATTGTTGCTGCTATTGATGATGATGATGATGTTTTGGCATTCAGAATTATCCAGGTATTCCTCAGAAGATGATGGTTACTGTAGGATGGAAGCGGCAAACTAACCTTCCTTGTGTTATCTAGTAAGTGATTCTTCTGTCCTTGGAAATTCCCTCTTGGATTAGTGAAGGAAGAAATGGGGAAGCTCAGCGAAGGAGACCCATTTTAAGATAGCAGACTAGAAACCAAAGACAGTGAGTTCTACTCTTGCCTTGACCATGAAAGCTGGCTAGGTGACTTTGGGCTGGTCACACTCTCTCAGCTTGACCCACAGAGTTGTTATGGGGAAAACGAGTATGTTTTGACATAGGCTTCCTGAGTCATTAAAACACACGAGTAGTCCCAAAAACCTCTTTTATTGCAACAGCTGTGAATTCTGTTCATTCACAGATGAGTCCCAAATAGTTGTAAAGAGTCCTTCGGGATAAGGCTGATAATCACCCACCTTTATCTCCCTTGACACGCTGCCAAAGACCTAATTAGCAAAGCCACATGGAGTCCAGAATCAAACAGCTTCTGACTTTAAACTGCACAGAATTAACAAGGTTGCTTCCTGCAAAGGCCCACGTGCCTTTGCTCCTTTTTTAAGTCTTATGGGAGGAGCCAATCATCTCCAAGCCCTACTCCCAAGTCGTCCCTTTTGCCTTAACTGTTCTTGCCTTCTGGCAGCTCTGCACATGTGCGCACTGGGAAAGGCTCCCCCTGTTCCTCTGCCTCACTGAAGTCTGACTCTGGAGGCTCCGGAGGCAGCATGTACCACCCAGATGGGCCTTTCTCTGCCTCCGACACAGAGCCCTCGTCCGAGGTTTCCCCAGACTCTGGGACTGGCCCATGTTCCTCCCCAACCTCCTCACTATCCGACCCTGCTGCCAGCTCCGCAGGCCACTGGCAGACTACAACAAAGTTGGAGGAAGGAGTATTAGGCATGTTAGCTGCCTTGAATTACTTTAAAATAATAAAGGCGGGATAAAAATCTGATAAAGAAATAAACAACTAAATAAAGGCAGAATTGGCACCATTCTTTGTCTCTGAAGTTTGTTCAATTTATATCCCCAGGACCTACATCCTTAGTACTCCCAACAGGCCTGGAAGGAGGCAGTGCTGAGGGGGGATGTCCCAGTCTTAATCCAGCCCTTAATGCCAGTAAAGCTTTTCCTGATAAGAAAAAAGATGGCCAAAGTGATTGGAAAATGCAGGCAGGGTTATGAACAAGGGACCAACCCTTGTTCCCTCCTCCAGGTAAAATTCTGCCAGAATCTGAAGTATAAATAGAAATAAATAAAGAATCACAGAACACTAAAAATTCTCTCTGTTTGTGGTGGAGTCCAGAAGTTCATTTGTGCTCCATTCATATAATTTTATGAAGTCCAGATCTTCCCACAGCTGAATGAGAGGGAAATAGGAATAGTTGGAAGTCTTCCCTTAGGAAGCTCCGCAGGGAAGAAAGCCAGGATTTCTGCTTCTGCCATTCCAGCGTTTTCCGCAACGGAGACCTGCTGAGCCCCCCCTTCCGAATGGTCCTGGCCAGGAACACCCTGCAGGAATGGGACATTGTCCTCGGGCACTTGTCAGAAAAGGCAAATCTCTGCACTGGAGCGGTGAAGAAGTAAGTGCTGTCTGTGTTTCTTTAATTATTCTTGGCTATTTCTTTTTTGGGGGGGAGAAATCAAAGGCTCTGTCGCCTCCTTGCTAGCCCAGAACTAGGCTAGTCCAGCCCCCCAAGTTCTCTGGGTTAAGGTCTGGAGTGGGCTGCCTCCTGGGGGTCTCTCTGCACGGGGGTCCTGGCATTGAGTCAGCTGGGTATCATTGGGGAGAATTCTGCGCCCAGGGAGATTGCTTCACAATTGTGAGCTTTCTATGCCAAAAAGCAGCTTAGCTTTATTTATATCTTTTTATCTGGGCTTTACTATTTTTTACAAATAACTCAAGGCAGTGAACATATCCAACACACCTGCCTCCTCCTATTTCCCCCACCACATCAACCCTGTTAGATGGGCTGGGCTGAGAGAGAGGGACTGGCCCAAAGTCACTCGGGCGACTTTCATTGCTGAGACAGGACTTGAACCACTTTCTAGTCTGGTGTCTTAACCACTAGAGCAAACTGGCTCTATTTATACCACCTCAATTGTCACATCTTCAAATTAAATAATTCCAGGTTTTTGGCAAAAGGACTGAGAGTGAAAAAGGAATCTCAGTTTCAGGGAAGGGAAAATCTGGTAAACAATACATTTGTTCTAAGGCAGATGCAATTCTTTTGATCTCTTTTGCCTACATACCGGTCATGTATGGTACAGTAACTTATTGTGAAAGCAGGCAGATCAGCTGAGGTGGCTGGGGCAAACTGGACCTCTCCTGCTCCCTCCAAAGCCCATCGCCAGAGCAGAAGCTCCTAGGATCAGCTGGGCTTTAGCAACACACCTTCCTCCCACAAAAGCTGGAGCCAAAAGAAAAAAAACCACCGGACGGCTTCAGGTTATGTCAGAAGTGTGGGTGAACAGGAAACAAGCTCATTGGCAGAAACAGCCATCAGGGGTTCGGTTAAGTAAGTTTTGCATAATGGTGGCTGTGGGAGTCAAGTCTACCTGCAAAACACAAAACAGAGGGGTCATTGGGTTTAGTTTACAAATGGGTTTTTCTGACCCAACACTTTCTTGGCTTCCTCTTTGGTCTTTAAACAGGAGGACATTTGTAGAAGGTGTCACTGCCTTTACAATTCTCTGGCTATGTTTTCACAGAGGTTTTACTTGGCCAAATAAAGCCCCAGCAGGTGCCTTTGCCCGTGTGATGAACTTGCCTAGTGTTCATCTCGGTTGGTTTGTGATTCAGGGCTTGGGGAGCCCTGCGTACAACTTACTGTGTTTCCCTGAAAATAAGACCCTGTCTTGTATTTTTCTGAACCCTGAAATAAGTGCTTGGCCTTATTGCCAATTGGGCTTATTATCAGGGGATGTCTTATTTTGGGGGAAACAGGGTAATATAGTGCTCCAATTCAGCAATGGGTAATTCAATAATCTTGTTAGGGGTATATTCACGTATAACCGTTTTGTACGTAACATGTATATACAATTATGCTGCATAGTTCATCTTGAAGTTTATCCAATTAAACTCTCCATTTTAGGCAGCACCGTGTAAAAGCTGATAACCATTGTGCTTCATATTTAAATTCAGAATTACAGGAAATATAGAACTTTGCCTGCAAATTTTGTCCCATGTACTTCAAAGAAGCTTTCTTTAAGACTGCTGCTTCTCAACCTTGACAACTTTAATATGGGTGGACTTCAACTCCCAGAATTCCCCAGCCAGCCTTGCTCCTTCCTCAGATTCTTCCCACTTTTCATGAACTTATTTCTGCTATGCTTTTCCTGCCAGGCTCTGCAAGCTGAATGGCGACCTCATCTCCCGGGGGGAGGAACTGGTGAACGGCGAATATTATGTGGCTGTGGGGCTGGAGAAATACAAAGATTTGCCTTATTTTGAACTACTGGTGCCTCCCAAAATCCCTCATCGGCCCTTTCGGTAGGCAACTGAAGTGCTTCTGCTTAGCTCAGCTTTTTCAGTTGGGGAAAGATTGATTTAAATAGTAGCCAATCTGGCACACATCCAGATGGCTGAATCAATTTGACTAAAATGCAGCAGCAGGCTCCTTTGTGCAGAATACAATCCCTTAGAACAGAAAAAAAAAAGCAGTGTTGTCCAAACACATTCTCCAAATACCCCTGTGCTTCCAATCTTCTCTTCCTTGTTTGGGAGAAACAAAATGAGATGTTGGGGAAACTTGGGAGAGGTCATCACTTGTGTTCTCTGAAAGTGGAACAGGGTCTACCGGTAAAAGAGTATTTGGGGCTCAGGGTTGAACCATGGGGTCCTGGGTACTCTCCTGACCTTGGTTGTTTTCTTGCAGACGCTTCATTACTCAACTAGGTAGCATCATTAGTGCTAGAAAGGAGTGGTGTCTTTTGCTGTCTTTTTATATACCAGTGGGCTTGCCCTGTCAGAGTCAGTAAAAAAAACAAAAGAAAACAAAAAGGCCAAAATACCTCCTTGCCAACAATCAATACCCAGATAAACAGATCAACACCAAGTTTAATACTAGACCAACAATCAAGAAGCAAACAATACCCCAGTGAGGAATTGCCAAACAAACTAACAGTAAGCAACAGTGTTCCAAAGTACTTTTCCAAAAGGCAACTGGATTTTCTTGGTTTTTTTCCTTGAAAATATTTTGCTTCTCATCCAAGAAGCTTTTCCAGTTTCAGTTCTTCAGTTTCTTGAATGAGAAGCAAAATGTTTTCAAGGAAACAAACCAAGAAAGTCGAGTTATTTTTTCGAAAAGCAACTTTGGGCCTATGACTTGGATGATTGAGAATCTCCATAGACAAAAAACCGACAGTCTAACCAAGGAACTACCTAGAAGAGAGCCACACTCCCAGAGCAAGCCACTAGCACAGTGATGGCTACCCTTTTCCGGACTGAGTGCCCAAAGTGCATCTGCGCGCCTGAACACCCAAAATGCAATGCATGCGTGGGCCCCGTGCATGCGCCCTGCCCTCTGTGCATACGTGCGCCCTGCACACATGCCCCATGCATGCGCATGCGGCCCCACACAACGCCCCATCCCCCACATGCGCCCCACTCACTTTGCACGCGCCCCACCCGTGCATGTGCACGTGGCCCCCCCACGTGCCCCACCCCCCGCACATGCACTGCAGAGACCCCACGACCAGCTGGCCGGTCAGAGGTGCTCACGTATGCATGATGGAACTGAACTGGGGCGACGGTTCACATGCCCAGAGTGGATGCTGCGTGCCACAGGTTTGCCATCACGGCACTAGCACATAAAAAGAGAGCCAACCCCAGCTGAGAGGCAGTGTGTGCTGGTCCTACAGATTCTGAGTGTCAAGGCAGTCCAGGCTAAGAAACTAATCCCATGGAGGTGTCAACGGTTTTTACTGTAACAGCCATAGTAACAGGATCTTGCAAGTGTGAATATGCTCCCTTGCCCCTTCTTTTTCTCTTCAGAAGAACTAGAGAGGTTGTTGTTTGAGATGCTTTCTCAGGTCACACTCAGATTTCTCTTATCTGTTGTCTGGGTAGCAGCTCTCCTTCCTGTTCCTCAAGGTGATTCCTTCTGCCTGTTACCCTGCAAGGTATCTCAGTAAGGTAGGAAAAACATTTCCGGGTGCTGTGGATATGAATGTGCTGCTTTTCTGCTCATAGGAACTTTCCTTCTAACAGAAGAAGGATCTACAATCAGGGGGTAAGTAGCCACGATGGCGGCTTTCCTAAGGCAGCCCCTGTCTGAAAAGGAGCAAAGATACTTTGCCTCTGGAGAAGATGTGTGAGGTGTAAATGTTCCTGTTAGATTTTTTTAAAAAATAAAATGTCTCCTGCTGTGTTTGGGGTTAACAGATGGGTCAGATATGGCCATGCCTCCTAGTGAGGGAAAATTCTTGTGGCTTGAGCTGAGCAGACCCTGAAAATTGTGGAGGAATTCTGCTCAAGTAGCTTCTTTCCCCCCCTCCTCCTAGGAGACCACAGAGCAGACATTCCACTTCTTGGACAAATCCCAGAGAAGAGGGTCCTTTTTCTTCCCCTTACTAATAATACTGCCAATGGATGTGGTATTCATTAACAGGGACCAAACTAAAATGCTGTAATTGTTCCCTTAGAAGGCAAAAGGCTATTAGTGGTCTAAATGTTTTTATTAAGTCTGGAGAGAAGCAGCATTCTGCAAAGCAAAGTGCCAGCCTCTGTCACTGCAAATGCCCCCGGGCCGCAAATGTAAACTAGAGTAGTCTCTGGCTCTATGTGCTCTTGCCCAGAAAAAGGGTAAAGTGAGGAGGGGTGGTAGCACAGAGCCTTTGGTGGAGGGAAGGAGGCAGGACACAGGCTAGTAAACAAATGAGCGTGTTATTTTTCCTGTGTACTGGTACCATGTTTCCCCGAAAATAAGACCCTGTCTTATATTTTTTTGAATCCTGAAATAAGCGCTTGGCCTTATTGCCATGTGCTCAAAAACATGATTGGGCTTATTATCAGGGGATGTCTTATTTTGGGGGAAACAGGGTAGATGGGTTATGCGTGCATGGTAGCTGTTTGGTGAGAATTGCCCTCTGCCTGTTCCAAAATTCCCCATAGGTGACCTAAGCTGTGCTGAAAGAAGAAAATTCACCTATAGTAGTCATTTGTCAGAGGGAGGGAAAGAATAAGGTGGCCAAATATTTAATCTTTATCACTTGGAAGTCTTTGGGAGGTTGTGGGCTGATATGCTTCTTGATGTGTAGTGATTAGATTTTTTTCTTAAAAAAAAATAAAATGTATACAACATTATTACATTTCACTCGTATTTCTCTAATGTCTTACCAGTTTTTGTTTTCACATTAGTTAAGATCAGAATCAGCAAAATCTCACAATGTTATTTACCTGTTTAGTTATTATAACTTCTATTCTCTCCAGGTGGTCTGTGAAGACGGAGCCAGTGACTCGGCACTCCTTGAGCCAGCGCAACAGGTAAAGCGAATTGGGAGGGCTTAGTCTGCCAAACTTAAATAAAAAAGTTCAGGATTTTAATGTTTCATGTTGACTGAAAGTGGGATTCTATATTCTCAAATACCTCTAAATTATACATATATAAAACACTGAAGTTTCTGTTATAAAAAAACTCATTTTGAGGAATATATATTTTTTTCACCACGATAAAAGTCTCAGTGTGCTAAATTCATGAATATTGTGGCCCACTTGTATGTACCTGAAGCATACAAGCAAAGCCCAAGCAAAGCTTGGCAAGTTGCCTTGCCTGCATCTTAAGACCTCCAGCTGATTGGTAGGAAATAAGGCGGAAACACTATTTCCTAAGACTTCGGAAGCAGGCTCTCTGATCAACCTTTGCCTAAAACCTTACACCCATCCTTCTGTGCTGATTTGAGTTCAACTCGTAATTAGCAGGGGCATCTGCAGGAATTTGTGGGTGTCCAAAAAGTCAAGATAGCAGCTGCAATCACCTAATCAAACTTCCACCCTTTTAAAAAATACAATGCACATGAAAGGGCTTGGATTTTGTAGCCACAGCTGCCCTTTGGACTTTTCCAAATATCCTGCTTTTTTCTTCTAATTAGTTTTATGAAAAAAAGATTTTACATTATCAAGTGGGTCATTACATTGCCAGCCTGATTTTAGGGTTTTTTTGTACTTAAGAGAACCATGGTTTTTAAGTTGATTTATGGTTGTTAAGTAGACTCATTGTTCACAATGGGCATTTTTTGCTGGAAATTAGAAGTAAACATCAGTATGTGGCCAAAAAGTCAATTGTGGTTATGTGACTACAATACAGGATGCTGCAAACGGTTATAAATGCAGGTCAGTTGCTGAGCATCCGAAACACAATTGTTGAGGGGCGCAGTCATTGTAACTTCAAATCTGGGTCCTAAGTACCTGTTTTGGGGCCCATCGTAACTTCAAATGGTTGCTAAGCAGTTGGTCATAAGTTGAGGACTACCTGTAATAATAATTTAGCCTTTTGCAAACCGTGGAGTCTTGTGAAAGTCAGACATGCTTCTTTGGGCCTTGTGGATTCAGGGCCTTAAAATCCCAAAGCGCTGGGCTACAGCCTGTCCTGGGGAATCTCCCTAGAGCAAGTGTGGGGAAGCGGCTTCCCATCAAACAAGTCTTGGATTTATTGCCATCCTTCCTGGCCTGGATGGAGCTGGGGCGAGTTGAAATCTCGCAGTGCTGGGTGTGCGCCAGAGACTCTCCATTTTCCTAATGACTATGGATCCAAAAGCAGGGGAGCTTTGGCACCTTTTCTGCAGGAAATTGGTTTTTTTTTTTTGCATGAAAAGAGATGGGGGGGGAGACTTTGAGAAAATGGAAATGCTGCTGATGTTTGGAGATGATTCAAACTGGCCAGGGCTTACATCTGAAGGCTCTAATGAACATTCCTTGAACTTCCAGCTGAAACTTTGGCGGGTGCATTCCACAGGGATTGTGCCTGCAAGAGACCCTCCAAGTCCCTCTGAGTCCAAACCAGCCAAGAAATATCCTCACCAAGACAAAGTGACATCCATCTTCCACGCCAAGCCATGCCAGGTCGGACAAGTGAACCAGGCCCCTGGCAACTATTCTGCCCGAGGTAAAAAATAAACAGAAAATGAGAAGCAGGCGTGTCTAGGCCTGAGAGACAGAGGGTGGACTATAACTGGTGAGGGTGCTATGGTGATGGTGGCTTTGGCCATGCTCCTTGTGAAACTAGCCCCTGGAGGGCATCAGGCTGCTCAACTCTGTTGACCAATGGGAACGTCCAAGGAAATTGGGAAGGATGGGCTGAAGCAACAGGCCTCTGATTCTTCAGTCCAGGGTCCCTGAGGAGTTTCAAGGCCCATCATGCTGGGCCAATGAGTCAGACATTTTTTCCAGAGGAAGCTGCTAAATGAATTTGTTAGGCAGGCAGATTACACACAGGGGATAATCTTTAATTATGATTAGAACATCTGACAGGCTGTGTTTGCACACAATGATACACTACAATGTGCTTGGCTCCTGTGTGTAGAGCAGATGGTGGCATCTGGTGGCCTCAGGTGTTTTTGGAGAAAACAAGGGAAGGTTGGGTTGTGTTTGTTTGAAGAACACAGGGAAGTCCAGGGCTTCCCAAATTCGGAAGACCAGAAAATTCTTGAAGAAGCCAGAGGCAAAATCCTTCTGTTTTGCTATCAAAAACCCCATCAGTCGTCCGCAGAGTCACTAGGGGTGTATTTCTCAATCTCGTCTACTTTTAAGATGTGGAGACTTCAACTCTCAGAATTCCCCAGCCAGCTATAGAATTCTGGCTGTTGAAGTCCTCCCATCTTGAACTGGCCAAGATTGAGGAACACTGGACTAGTGGCTCCAGGCCTGTGATGATGTCCGCAGCAGCTCACAAAAGCGAATGCCTGGAAAGGAAAGAGGAATTGGCTTCCGGTGGGACTGCGACATTGCCGGACGCTTCTTTTGAAGCGCCAGCCCAGGGCTTCGTAGAACTGCAAGAACAGCGACCATCGGCTGTCTTGTGGTTTGAAAACTTTCCCCCTGGTATGAGGGGGGAAAGTGAGTAGACGGGTGGGGTAGAGCTCCCTGAGAGTGCCAGATTTTACCCATAATCTGGCGCTTGAAGATGAGAGCTCCCCGCTAAGCCTGTCAGTACTCCGGACCCTGGATGCCTCTGCTTTGCAGAGCTAGATGTTGTTACCATCCCAGCACCAACTTTAAACAGATATTTTTTGAATCAAGCTGGCGGAGCACAAGCAGTATGAATCAAACAGCAAGTATTTTTTTTTTCCTTTTAACTCCAAAGATTTATTTTCTTTAAAAGATTCTTCCTAAGCTGAAAGTGAAAGCAAGATGGCGTTTGAGTTTTAACGGGGCGTGAAGAAGTGAAAGCTAAAAGTAATTATTGACAAGCCCCTGTTTGAAACGTAAAACTCCTTTTTGAAAAGTGGATGTAATAAGAAAGGAATAATAATAATTGAAGCAGCAATACAAATTACAAATTGTAAAGGATTCCCTTTTTTTTTTCTTCTTGAAACTCTTTTTTTCTTTTCTCTTCCCCGTTTTTTTTCTGTCCTTCTGGAAGGGAAGGAAGAAGGGGGGCAAGATGGCTGGGCTTCTTGAAAGTAAAGGAGGGTTATTTAACCCTCAATGGTCTGAATTTGAGGAAGCTTTGAGTTCAATTACCTCTGCTTTATTGAAAAGAATTGATACTATATTTCAAGCTTCTCAAGCTGGAAACAATGAAATACATGGAAATACTGAGTTGCAATCTAGCAGTGGGGGATTGAATGAAGAGTTGGGAGATGCAAAAAAACAACAACAGATTATAGCAGATTTTACTGAGGAGAGAAAGATGAATGTTGTGCAAAATAAGGAGCAAGAAGTGTTGGAAGCTGATGACATTTTGGTTTCACGAATTTTCTTTTATAAAACTCAATCTGCACTTAAAGAGTTGTTTCCAGAAGATATATACAGAAGCAATTTTTATTTAGGTGGGTAGACGTAAATGAAGATATCTTATATGTTGTTGGAAGATGTGAAGACAAGAAGATTAGCAATTGGTTCAATCTAGTATGAAGAATTTAAATGATTGATAAAGTTCTTAAATGATGTTCTTAGTTGATTTGTTAATATGTATTGATATAAGAGGTTTGATTATTAATTAAAAAATTATTGTTAATATTATTTCTTACTAAGTGTTTTAATTATAATTGGACCTTGATGGTTTAAAAGTGAAGGACGGAAGAGTTTATATAGTAATTTTTTTTTAAATCGGGGGTTTTTTGAGTGAGGGTTTCCTCTTTTTGTTGTTGTTGTTGTTGTTGTTGTTGTTTTGTTTTAAATGAAAGAAGTTATAAAATATTTTGTTAAATTGTATAGACCTAATAATTTGTTAAGTAACAATTAGCCAAATTGAGTAATGATAGGTTTGATTAGATAATACTTAATTGTTTTAATTGCTGTAATTATAAATGGAGATAATTTTGTTGAATTAGATGGAATAAGGAGAAAAAAGACTTGCTTTCCTTTTATCTATTTGTTTAATGATCGTGATTATAATAAGTGTGAAATGGAGTTTAATTTAGAGAATTTAAGCTGTATTTTATTTTGTACTTGCTCTGGGAAGTCGGGGGAGGTGGTTGGGGAGGGGGGGAGAAAATGTATGTAAAACTTTTAAAACTTTTTCAATAAAAAAAACAAAAACAAAAGCGAATGCCTGAAATGCCGGAAAAGGGCTAGCATAGACTCCACAGGGCTCTTCCCAAAATGTCTTCAGTGAACCATGGCTTTGTTAATTATGGGCTGGTTTGTTTTGTAAACACAGCCAGGCCGTTCTTCTGCAGATCCGTCATAAAGGCATCAAAGCTAATTTTAGCCACCGTTTGGGCCTGGAGCTTTTGCGCAAGGAGGGAAGTGCACATTATTCACAAAGGATCTCATGTTGCCCTGTCTTTTATTTTTTTTTCCAGAAAATGAAAGTGTTTATAAAAGGAGAGGGACAAGGCAAGAGATGGTGGATGCGCAGGAAATTGGAGAAGATGAAGACACGCAGGTTGAATTGCCTGTAGACCAGGTAGGAGGGTCTCTCAGTGCACGTATTCTAGACTCCTGGCATGCACAAGCAGTCCAAATACAGAATAACAGAGTTGGAAGGGATTTGGGAGGTCATCTAGTCCACCCCACTGCTCAAGCAGCAGACCCTATACCCGTGATGGTGAACCTATGGCACGCGTGCCACAGGTGGCACTCGATGCCATATCGGTGGGCACACAAGCTCAGTTCCTGCCACCTGATTTTCGGGCCTTCTGGGCCTACCAGAAGTAGGGGAAAAGGTTGTTTCCAGCCTCCGGAGGGCCTCGGGAGGGTGGGGAAGGCCCGTTTTTCACTTTCCCCAGGCTCCAGAGGCTTTCTAGGAGCCTGGGGAGGGCAAAAATGGCCTTCCCCCCACAGAGACCCTCCAGAGGCCGGAAAGTTGGCAAATGGGCCATTTCCGGCCTTCGGAGGGCCTCCATGGGAGTGGGGAAGGCCATTTTCGTTCTCCCCAGGCTCCTAGAAAGGCTCTGGAGCCTGGGCAGAGCAAAAAACGGGCCCACTGTGCCATTGCGTGCCAAAAGTGTGGGGAGCGTGGGGGGTGTCATGCGCGCATGCGTAGAGGGCAGGATGCGTAGAATTATGGGTGTGGGCACGCACGCGGGTGGCCCCCCCATACTCTCCCCGCTTTTGGCACATGATGGCAAAAAGGTTAGCCATCACTGCCCTATACCATTTCTGACAGGTGGATGGCCAATCATCTTTTCTTGAAAGCTTCCAGTCATGAAGCTCCCACATCTTCTGAAGGCAATTTCTGTTCCATTGGCTGATTGTTCTCACTGTTGGAACATTTCTCCTTATTTCTAGGTTGAATCTCTCCTTGATCAGCTTCCATCCATTATTCCTTGTCTGGCCTTCAGGTGCTTTGGAAAATAGCTTGGCCCCCTTCCTCCTCTCTATGGCAGCCCCTCAAATATTGGAAGACTGCTATCATGTCTCCTCTGGTCCTTCTCTTCACTAGACTAGCCATGCCCAGTTCCTGCAACCGTTCATCATATGTTTTAGCCTCCAGTCCCCTAATCATCCTGGTTGCTCTTCTGCACTCTTTCTAGAGTCTGAACATCTTTTTTATAGTGTGATGACCAAACTAGATGCAGTATTCTAGGTGTGCCCTTACTAAGGTTTTATAGAGTGGTATTAGTACCTCGCATGATCTTGATTGAATCCCTCTGTTAATGCAATTTAGGATTGCATTGGCTTTTTTGGCTGTCGCCACACACTGCTGGCTCATATCTCTCATCCAAAAGCAGGGGTGAGTGGCATTGGCAACTTTAAGATTTGTGAATCTCAACTCCCTGAATTCCCCAATCAGCCTGGACACCCCTGCCCTGAGGAACTGCAATGGGTGTTCAGAGCTGCCCACAGGCCTGGAAATCTCTCTCTGTCTTAGGACCTGGTCCAGTTTTGTGGCTTAATCTTTTCCTTTTACTTAAGAATTCTGTCAGAGGCCCAACAAGGGGATTGGATCCCATGTATTTGACATCAAACGACAGCATCTTTCATTCAGCCCCCAGGACTGTCATGTTGCTATGCGGATAGTTTTTGTGTTACAGCTATTCATTTAGCGACCATCTGAAGTTAGAGTGGCACTGAAAAAAAGTGACTGATGACTAATCCCCACACTTACGTTCATGTCAGCATCCCCACAGTCACGTGATCAGTATTCAGGCACTTACGATGGTTGCAGTATCCTTGGCTCATGTGATTGATCTTTGCGACCTTCCCAGCTGGCTTCTCACAAACAAAGTCAATGGGGGAAGCCAGATTCACTTAGTGATCATGTGATTCATTTAACAAATGAAGTGATTCACTTATCAACTGTGGCAAAAAGGTCATAAAATTAGACATGACTCAATGACCACCTTGCTTAGCGACAGAAATTCTGGTCCCAGTTGTGGTCATAAGTCAAAGACTACCCGTACTGTGTTTGGGGGAGCTGGGAAGGCTGAAGGGCAAAATAGTGTTTCAGACCTGGGTAAGTTGCCCAGTGCCTCACTTCCTTACCCAACTGCCCTGCGTTTCCTTGATTCAGGGGTGGCTTCAGGAGCAACATAGCTACCTCTGAATTGGTCCCAAAGACAGACGAAAACCCATTGATTTGAACTGGATCTGGCACTTTCTAGGCTGCAAGACTCTCCTGGTTGCTGTACGGTTAGTTGGTGCTTAGGGTCAGCCACGATTCCTGAAGCTTTGTGGATACTCAAAGTTTGTTGGTTGACAAGTAATGACAAGTGATTAGTCTCCACCTTCTTCCCGGATGTTTCTTTGTTTCTTTGACATAGCTAATCTAACTTCAATTTCCCAATTTCCTGATAGACTCCCATTCAAGTGCTCAAATCAGGTTTCCTCCTATTTAGTTTGAGTTCCGCCAAAACATCTTCAAGGAAAAACCGAAGGGACACATTATAAGTTTATTTTTTCCTCCTGAAAGATTTCAGTTTTTCAATTTAATTGTACAGCTTATACTATAGTAAAAGTGGAAAAAAATTCTGAAGTGAGTTACCTTGGTCTGATTTTTTTACATCTCAAAAACCTGACATTTTAACAAGGGTGTGTAGTATTTTTATATCCACTGTAGAATACAATCACAGTCTACCCATAGGAGTCGGATTGTCATAGTTTAAACTACAACTACAAATTTAAGATTAACATTATCAAAAGCACTTGAACTGACCTGCTTCGGTATACAAATGCAGCAGCGGTGAAATGCACTTACTTTCGCTACAGGTTTAGAAATGTGAGTGCACACGCCTCTTCTGCTTATGCGCAGAGGGTCAAAAATGGGACGTAATGACTTCCTGGCAGGTGGGCAGAGTCTCCCGCTGCAGGCCCTACCGATTCACGTGAACTGGATAGATCCGGCCAGATTTCACTGCTGAAATGCAGCACCTGGAACATGATCTGGGGATCAAGTATTAATGGGGTAGGAGAGCTTAGTAACTTTGGAAAAGAAAAACTTTGCCTTCATCAAAGAAGTTCCCAGGGCTTTTCTCCCTGTGAAACTGTTTTCCCCAGATCTTTGTTGTCTTTGTAGCTAGCTGAGGTCAGATGCTTCCTTCCTAGTCACACTAGTTACTTGACTTCCTGCCTGACAAGAGTGGAAGATTCCCGTCTATAACTTTTTTAGTTGTGCTGGTTGACCACAAGGGCAGCCTTCTCTCATTGCCTTGAATGGACATGGCCTGAGTGCTTGTACCTTTCCCCCTTTTCCCCCAGAAAGCTGCAGAGATTGTGGAAGAGGAAGTTATATCAAAGACCAAAGGAGGGCCATCCAAGAAGGTAATTAGCTTGTACTAATATTTTAATCTAAGTGCTGGAGAGAAGAAAGAAGAATGGGGTTTACACAACAACTGATTCATTTTAATTTACTGTAGGGAATGAATCTGCATTTATATAAAAACAAGCCAACTTAAAAGAAGAGCAGTCTCTGGGGTCTTTGGTACTCTGAGAAGGGAGCAGGTTTGTTTCTTGGTTCTATGCAATTTAAGCCAGTCTAAGAATTTTAACTCTGAGCTACACATAGTCTCTTCTACTCAAGTGCAGTCTATTCAGGAGAAAACAAACCAGACGTGGTGCACATACCAGCACAAGCTCTTCTCCGAGATTGAGCAACGGCCTGCTCCCACATCACCTGGGAGCTCCTTCCCAGAGCACTCTAAATACACATGTTCATCTGCCTTTGAAGTCAACAGACGTTCTGACATTTTCATTCCTTTTACAATGACAAGACTTTCTCCTCTTCGTAGTGCTTGTAAGTGAGATAGAAGTTTCGTTTGCAGCCACCGAGAAGAAGCTCTCCTGGATCAGAGAAGTGCCTCTAATGAAACAGGCCCAGCAAGGTTTGCCAAAGGGAATATCTTTAACCAAATATGTGGTAGTTTTGTGCAATTTTTGTCTACAGAATTTGTTCTTACAATAAATGTAGAAACTTCAGCTCCGTCTCTCTGATTTGAAATGCTTATTTGAGACAGGATTTCAGTAAGGGGCCAGTGAGGGTGGGGGGGTCGGGGGAAGAAACAGGCATGGTGACCAAGAGCTGACAGCTGTTCCAAGTTTAACACAGAGGCCACCAATATGGCATCAGGTAAAGAGGGTGCTAACAAATTGTAGATCTTAGAGTGGGCAAGGGCTTGTTACGCAAGCAAACTGACACTGTTCATATGCCAAAGGAAGGGAGCAGCAGGAAATCCACAGATGGGTTAGGACTTTTCACCTCCGCCACATGCTTGCGACCCCTTCACCCCTGCCCTCCAGCCACAGCCAATTCACAGCGAGCGTTCAGACTCAGTTGAACCCCTTGCTGGTGTTTCTCCAATGTTGACGGACCTCTGGCCTTCCATGTCCTTCGTCCCTCCATCATGGGCGCTTTGCTGAGGAATCATTATAGCAGGATACTCGGCCCAGGGTTGGGCTGTCAGCGTAATGATAATAGCTGACCAGCTTCTGTAATGTAATACTGTAACACTGTAACAATGATGCAATGGTAGCAATGAGTCAGCAGGGTTATTTGACTGCTACTGCTTTAAGAGGCTGTAATATAAGAGGCCCTGTTAGGGCGTATATCTCTCTCTGTGTGTGCTTCTGTGCTGTAGTTGGTGATTGATTGCCTGACTTTGCCTAGTATATATATGTATATATTCCTTGTATATAAACCACTATTTGAAAGACAAACCTCTGTTTACTGTATTTTGCTCCTGGATTGTCTCAAAATAGTCACACTGTATGCACTCTGACAGGTTATGGGCCCAGTCCAGAGAGAAGGCCAGAGTGACTAGAGAAACCAGAGAGAAGAGAAACCCAGTGAGAGCTTGCACCAGAGTCAGAGTAGTTGTGCATCATGATTTGTTAGTGGTTGGTGATTGTAAAGAAAACAGGCAACACTCTGACACGGGCCCTCCATGAAGGTGCTGGGGGGAGGACTGCATTAGTGTTTGTGTGTGTATACGTGTGACCCTCCCCACAGAAAAGGATCACCTGCAGTGGAGTGTGTGTGTGTGTGGGGGAGAGAATGACACTGCCTGCTTGCCCAGCACTTTCACAGAGGGCCCGACCCTGGGCCAAGCATCCTACTACCGCTGTCCCACTTGCCAGTGCCACTGGCCAGCGCCTCAATGGCTCAGCAGAGGCCCACCCCTCGGAGCCCCGATTGACTGCTGGCAGGCATGTTGGCTTATCCTTGAGGCAAATCAGTGGAGTACAATGATCCCTCAGTGAAGCACCTGTGATGGGGGGGATGAAGGAGGTGGAGAGCCAGGGGTCCATCGGTGTCAGAGAAACACCGGCAGAGGTTCCGCTGAGTCTGAATGCTCGCTGGGGCTGGAGGGCAGGGGTGAAGGCACGAGCATGTGGTGGAGGTGAAAAGTCCCATTCTGCCCACATGAACAAAAGGGCTTTAATGAAAAAAATGAACCAGTGAAGAATAACTAGGTTATAGGTAAGTTAAGCAGAAGGCTGGAATGGAAAATCAACTTTCTCCATTGCCACCAGCTCCTCTCTTGGTTCAATTTCAGTGCTAGAGTGCAGCAATGCATGTGAATTGGATGCCTCACTGCACAGGAGTGAGGGGAAAAGGCCCTACGCTCACATTGATCATTAAAGTCTTAATGATCAATGTGAGCGCAGGGGGGGAACACTCAATTTTCAGATCTGAGCTTTCCCTGAAGAGTTAGACCAAGGCATATCTCAGAATTGGCAGTAGGACTCAATTCAGCCAGAAAATGTCACTTTTGACACAGAGCTCAGATTTAGAAAAGAAACAAATATTCATGTTCCCCAGGGTCTGGAAAGTCCAACACACACTCAATTTTCAGGTCTGAGCTTTCCCTAAGGAGTTAGACAAAGGCACATCTCAGATTTGATGGTAGGATTCAATTCAGCCAGAACACTTTTCATACATAGCTCAGATTTGGAAAAGAAACACGTATTCATATTCCTCAGTTTCTGGAAAGCCCAAAACAGACTCAATTTTCAGTTCTGAGCTTTTCTGAGGATTTAGACCAAAATGTATCTCAGAATTGGCGGTAGGGCTCAATTCAGACAGAAATCTTCACTTTTGACACAGAGCTCAGATTTGGAAAAGAAACACATATTAATGTCCCCCAGGGTCTGGAAAGTCCAGGACACACTCAATTTTCAGATCTGAACTTTCCCAAAGGAGTGAGACAAAGCTGTATCTCAGAATTGGTGGTAGGATTCAATTCAGCCAGAACAGTTTTGATGCATATCTCAGATTTGGAAAAGAAACATATTCATATTCCCCAGGGTCTGTAAAGTCCTAAAAACACTCAATTTTCAGATCCGAGCTTCCTCTGAGGAGTTCGACCAAGCAGTATCATAGATTTGTCTATAGGTCTCAATTTAGTCAGAAAACTTAACTTTTGTGACAGACCTCAGATTTGGAAAAGAAACACATATTCATGTTCCCCAGGGTCTGGAAAGTCCAAGACACACTCAATTTTCAGATCTGAGCTTTCACTGAAGAGTGAGACCAAGCTGTATGTCAGCCTCCACCTTTATATTACTTGCTTGCTCTGCTGCCATTGTAACGGGGGGAGGGGGGAACTGTCTGGATATTTGGGAGGGGGGAAGTGAGCTTGTGGAGTAAATTGGAGAAAGTTTTCCTCAGCGTTTCTCTGCACCTGGGAGGTGCGCTGATAACCAGTCAAGGTCAACCGTTGTAGCATACCAGAAGGATGGAGCCATCAGAAGCTGCACCCCACATGACCCCTTGGGATGTGGATTGGATAATCCTGACTGGACCATTGGGGGGGGGGTTTTAAGGATGCTTCCTGTATGTGATTTTTGCGCCTATTGCCTCAGATCTTGCTTTTCTTTGGTTGCATTCAGTTAATACTCAGTAAAAGTACCTTTCTCTATGAAAATGGAGTCGGGGGTTTTCTTTCTTGAGTACTGAAAGGAGGCATACCTGACACTGTATCTCTGAATTGTCGGTAGGACTCAATTCAGACAGAAAATGTCACTTTTGACACAAAGTTCAGATTTGGAAAAGAAACACATATTCATGTTCCCCAGGGTCTGAAAAGTCCAAGACACATTCAATTTTCAGATCTGAGCTTTCCCAAAGGAGTGAGGCAAAGCTGTATCTCAGAATTGGCGGTAGAATTCATTTCAGCCAGAACACTTTTTATGCATAGCTCAGATTTGGAAAAGAAACACATATTCATATTCCTCAGGCTCTGTAAACACACTCAATTTTCAAATCCGAGCTTCCTCTGAGGAGTTAGACCAAGGCGTATCCCAGAATTGGCGGTAGGATTCAATTCAGCCTGAAAACTTCACTTTTGACACAAAGTTCAGATTTGCTAATGAAATGCATATTCATGTTCCCCAGGGTCTGGAAAACCCAAAACACACTCAATTTTCAGATCTTAGCTTTCCCTGAGGAGTTAGACCAAGCTGTATCTCAGAATTGGTGGTAGGGCTGCATAAACAGAGGGATAGAATCAAGATCACGTGAATACCACCCTAAGGCCACACTTGGAATATTGCATTCAGTTTTGGTCACCACGATGTAAAAAAGATGTTGAGACTCTAGAAAGAGTGCAGAGAAGAGCAACAAAGATGATTAGGAGACTGGAGGCTAAAACATATGAAGAACGGTTGCAGGGACTGGGTATGTCTAGTTTAATGAAAAGAAAGACTAGGGGAGTCATGATAGCAGTGTTCCAATATCTCCGGGGTTGCCACACAGAAGAGGGAGTCAAACTATTCTCCAAATCACCTGAGGGTAGAACAAGAAGCAATGGAACTCCTAGAGAGGCTCTGGAGGCTGTGGACAGCAAAAAACATCACTTCCTGTCCCACCGGGAATTGGGCCATTTCAGGCCTCCGGAGGGCCTCCGAGGGAGTGGGAAAGGCTGTTTTCGCCCTTCCCAGATGCATAAAGAGGATCTGGAGCCAGGTGAGAAAGAAAAACAGGCCTACCAGGCCATCGCTCAGGGACCACTAAATTCATAATTTTAAATCCTGCGGACCATTAATACGAATCCAACATGTCACTTGCTGAAGTGCCTGGACTCCCAGTGACGGGATGGGGTCCTTCAGGCACTCTCGCCCCTCTCTCCCCTTCTCTCTCTCTCCCTTCTCTCTCTCACCCTCTCTCTCTCTCTCATCTCCCCTTCTCTTTTTCTCTCCATCCATCCCTCCCTCTCTCTCATCTCTCCCCTCTCTCATCTCTCCCTTTTCTCTCCCTTTCACTCTCTCCCCATCTCCCCTTTCTCTTTCCCTCTTTCTCATCTCTCCCTTTCTCTCTCTCTCTCTCTCTCCCTTCTCTCCCCTCCCTCCCTCTCTTCCATCTCTCTCCCCCCTCTCTCTCATCTCCCTTCTCTCCTCCCTCTCCCCCTCTTTCTATTTCTCTTCCCCCTCTCTCTCTTTCTCATCTCTCCCACCTTCTTTCTCTCTCATTCTGATTCTCCTGTGCTCTCTGGGTCTTGTGGGCTTCTTTGGCCTTTGTTGGTGCTGGATGCACGACCTGCTCTCTCTCCATTGTGAAGCGCACTAAATTTAACTGCGCTGCAAGGGCAGTGGGCAGGCCATGGAGGCACCAAGAGCAGTGGCAGAGAGAAGCAGCCGGGCTGGGCCATTGTCTCAGGGCTGAGAGGAAGCACATGTCTCCCTGAGAGACTGAGCTGGACGGAGCACCAACAAGGGCTGGACGAAATGCCCGCAAGACCCAGCAACAAATGAAGCTTCGCTCCCAGTCTGAAACATGGAGTGAATCTCCATCCCCTGCCCTTCCCTTCTCAAGCCAGGTGAGGAATGACTGGGAGGGCAAGGGGTGGGGACAGCCAGTGGTGGGTTAAGCTGACAGGAAGCCACAGCAGGGGGAAGAAAGAGCTGTGGGTTGCTGACACCCGTTGCTTTGGCCCACCTGCACCGCCATCCCCCCCCTTGCACCATTATCTCATTCCAGCTGGTGAGGGCTGTGTTACTCCTTCCACACTGCACCTCCTGCAAAGTTGCAAGTTGCGGGTAGCTCCCTCTACGGTGGAGATTTCCAGCCCCACCATAAGCTGCCTGGCCGGTCCCATATTCCAGAGCTCTAGTCACAGGACTGGCCATTGGTCATCCTGGAGCAGCTTGGGTGCACTGTGGACCACCAAAATTTTCTTGTGGATCACCAGTGGTCCATGGACCACCGCTTGGTGACCTCTGGATTAGATTACCCCAGGGATATAAAAACAGCCCTACAGCCTTTGCTGCTGCCCTTTCTGCAGATTTAAAAGACTTTGATGCTCCACCCACAACGCTTTTACAATATGTAGATGATTTGTTATTGGCAGCCAAAAATGAACAACAGTTGGAAGAAAAATCAATTGAGTTACTGAATCATCTGGCTAAAAAAAGGATACACAGTGTCCCAAAAGAAACTCCAATGGACTAAGTAAACTGTAAACTATTTAGGTTATGTGCTGGACAAAGGAACTTGACGTTTACATGAAAGCAGACTCCAAGCACTGATGGCCCTGCTAATGCCAACCAATGTGAAACAACTTAGGTCCTTCTTGGGTATTACAGGATACGCCAGATTTTGGATCCCCCTCTATTCTGTAATAGCCAAACCATTGTATCAACTGACCCAAAAGAATATGGCTTGGGAGTGGACAGGGGAACATACCCAAGCTTGGAAGACCTTAAGGGAAAGTCTAGTGAGAGCAGCTTGTTTGGTTCTACCAGATCAGTCCCAAGGATTTGACTTGTACCTCACAGAACAAAAAGGCTGTGCTGTGGGAGTCTTGCTACAAAAGGTGGGTCCAGAACGGGTCCCAGTGGCCTACTTGTCAAAAGGTCTGGATAATGTTGTTAATGGATGGCCTTTGTGCAGTCGCAGCTACAGCTGTCCTGTTTGCAGAATCACAGAAAATTATTCTTGGAGCCCCTCTCCACATTTTCACACTCCATGCAGTTCAGACTCTATTAGAACAAAAGCTTCCTGCTTGGGCAACATTCAATAGGATTTCCCAATATGTGAGTACTATAGTAGAGCAAGAAAATGTTCAATTATCCAGATGCCAGTTTTTAAACCCTGCTTACCTTTTTACTGTGGCCCGAAGAAGACACACCCCATGTAGTGACAGAAGATGGACCATTGCTTCAGAGATGCCTGCACACATGCCTGCACAAGCTGCTGAACTAATGGCTCTCATAGAAGCATGCTATTTAGCTGAAGGCCAACGAGTATGTACGCCACCTTGTGGAAAGCTTGAGGCTATGTAGGAGCTGATGGAAAAGCTTTAAAGATGAAACCCCTTCTGGAAGATTTGATGGAAGCTATTCACCTACCTAAAGCCATTGCAATTGTCCATTGCCATGGACATCAAACTGACTCCGGTCCAGGCTCTAGGGGCAATAAGGTAGCGGACTATTGGGCTAAACAGGCTGCCGTGGGCCCAGAGACCACAACCTGTGCAATTGCATTAATTCCAGAAGAACCTATTGATTACCTTCCTCCCTTGTACGATGGTAGAGACAAGTTAGAAACAGATGGTCAGTGGAAAGATGGCTGGTGGATAGTAAAGGATAAAGTACAACTGCCTAGGCAGCTAACTTGGCCAATAGTGAGACATATCCACCAGGCCACTCATGCAGGTCCAAGAGTAATGAAGAGATGGTTAGAAAGGAGATACAGGATTGAGAATGTGAGAAGGTTATGTAAGGTAAGTAATGGATCAGTGTGAGCTATGTCAGAAGAATAACCCCATAGGAGGAGCCAAAATCCCACAAGGACATATTAGAACATCCTGCTATCCAGGAGAAGCTTGGCAAGTTAATTTCACAGAAATGCCTAAGAAAGAAGCTACCGTATATACTCGTGTATAAGCCGAGTTTTTCAGGCTGAAAAACGCCCCCTAGGCTTATACAGGGGTCACAAAAAAAATGACTTTTTCCCTGCAAGCTAGGAAACAGCGGGAGGAATGGGGTTTGCTTACCCCGCCCACTCCCAATCTATTGGGACTGCCTCCTGAGTTCCAGCTGATGGCTAGAGGAAAAAAAACTTTAAATTCTTGCTGCGGGCTTCAAAGGCCCCCCCTACAGCTGATCAGGGTTAAAAGAAAACAAATGAGAAGATCGGTGCCGGCTGCAAAAAGATGCCTGCTGCAAAGAGCACTTTTTTTTTCTCCTTGTGCTGAAACCAAAAGTGAAACTAAAACAGCTTGTTGGCTTTGCTGTTTGCTAAGGCAGATTTCTTTTTCCTCATCAAAAAAGGTTGGTGCAAACAATGGGAAATTTATAGCAAATGGCAAAAGAGGGGAGTTCAAGATTTTAAAACACAAAAGAAAAAAAAGCTCTATTTAAGTAGGGAATTGTAATAATTGAGATATTATTACTTGTATATTGTGTTGAAAGCAGAAATGGTTAAGTTGTGGTTTGGAAGAATATTGGGGGAAATTATTTGGTTTATTATTATTGGTAAATATAATTAATTGATTTGTAAGAAATTGGATTGCATGGAAATAATTGGAATATTCATGTTCATATTGATTAATATACAAAAAATATAGTTATATAACTAATTGATTTATATTAAAATGTTGAATTTGTATTGAACAACTGAATTATTACATAATTAACCAATGTGAGGACTGATATAAAATAGATGACAATGGGAAGGGGTATAATATAGAAGTGAAAAATTGAATTTGATTAAGATTAGAGATGAGGATGTAGGGTAATATTGGTTTTTAAAAAAATAGAGGAATAAATATGGCAAAAAGGAAATATAGAAATTGTAAATTTAAGTGAAATGACTAAACACTGTTTAAATTTGTGAACTGGCCAAATATTCTGTTCAAAGAATAGTATGTTGTATGTTTGTATGTGTGTTTCTAATTATTGCTATTTATTCATATTTGTTCTCTTTTATTCTTTAAAGTTTAACAATTCATTCTTTATCTTAATATCTTTATATGTGTTTGGGGTTGGTTTTCTTCCCTTTCATCTTTTTTATTGTACAGCAATCTTTCTCCTCAAACCTACCACCTCTTTTCTTTCCTTCTTACTTTCTCTTCCCCCCCCTTCTTCTCCTCCCTACTTCCTCTTCCTTTCTTCTTCTCCTCCTCTCTTCCTCCCTCTCCTTTTATGCACATGGACTACTCAGAGGGCTGAAAAAGTTATTTTTGACTGGTCCTCACACTTGTGACCAGTCCTTGAACTTCTGACTGGTCCTCACACTTATGACCATCCTCACATTTATGCCCGTGCAGCATTCTTAAAACCATGTCACTCATTTCACAACTGCTTCTCTTCACCGTGGTGACAAGATAGGGCAAAAACATAAAATGTGAGGACAGTTGTAAGTTCGAGGACTGGTCACAAGTGCGAGGACCAGTCAAAAATTACTTTTTCAGCCCTCTGAGTAATCCATATGCACAAAAGGACTATCCAGAGGGCTGAAAAAAGTGATTTATGACAGGTCCTCGCACTTCTGACTGGTCCTCACACTTATGACCATCCTCACATTTATGCCCGTGCAGCATTCTTAAAACCATGTCACTCATTTCACAACTGCTTCTCTTCACCATGGTGACAAGATAGGGCAAAAACATAAAATGTGAGGACAGTCGTAAGTTTGAGGACTGGTCACAAGTGCGAGGACCAGTCAAAAATTACTTTTTCAGCCCTCTGAGTAGTCCATATGCACAAAAGGACTACCCAGAGGGCTGAAAAAAGTGATTTCTGACAGGTCCTTGCACTTTTGACCAGTCTTTTTTTATTTTGAAATTTACCAGTAGCCGCTGCATTTTCCACCCCCGGCTTATACGCGAGTCAACAAGTTTTCCCAGTTTTTGGGGGTAAAATTGGGGGGGCTTAGATGCGGGTCGGCTTATACACGAGTATATACGGTAACTCTTCTTTTTTTAATTTTATTTTTTTAAATTTTATTAGTTAAAAGTACAAACAAACATAAATACAACAATACAACATACAAAACAAACAAACATCAATCAAGTCTTATGACTTGCTCTTAAAGTTGTCACGTAAATAGACTACTTTTCTGTATTTATCTATATATCTGTATATTTACATATTTACATGTGAAGCATTAATATACGTTTCATCCTTAAAATTGTTACACTCCTTAACTGGTACTTTAGGTTTTGTCTCAAAATTGACCTTATTCTTTAGTGTCCCTATTAATGTATTTCTAACTTTTTCTCCAACCAGTTATACCATTTTTGCCATGCTAAGTAGTATTCTGTGTCATCTTTCTCTTGTAGCTCTTTTGTAAGTTTATCCATTTCTGCACATTCTGTGATTTTAGTGATTATTTTGTTTTCTGTCGGTATGTGTTTCTGTTTCCAGTTTTGGGCAGAGAGTATGCGAGCTGCTGTTATGATATGGATAATTAAGTATTTTATCTCTTTCTCATACTGTGCTGTGATTATTCCGAGTAAAAAGGCTTCCGGCTTCATTTCCAACTTCTGATTTGTAATTTCTTCTATCATTTTCCTTATTTCCTGCCAATATTGTTTCTCCTTTTGGCATGACCACCATAGATGATAATATGTTCCTTTTTGTGCGTTACACTTCCAGTAAATTGGAGAGGTGTTTAGGAACATTTTTGCTAGGCGCGCCAGTGGGAGGTGCCATCGATAGAACATTTTGAACAGATTCTCCTTGTAGGGTATAGACATTGTCAGTTTATAATTTACAGTCCATAATTTTTCCCATTTGTCCAATTTGACACGATACCCAAAAAATTTTGCCCAAATTATCATATTTTCTTTAACCACTTCTTCCTCTAATTTATATCTTAATAAGTAATTATATATTTTAGTTATCATTTTCTCGTCCCTTCCTTGTAAAATTTTATCCAATTCATTTGGTTCATTTTGAAATCCGAATTGTACCCTATCTGTTTTATACCTTGATTCTATTTGTAAATATGGCCACCAGTCAATGTCTATACCCTGTTCTTTCACTTGTGACACGGAACTCAGAAATGCTAAACAAACACATATTCATGTTCCCCAGGTTCTCGAAAGAACAAAACACATCCAATTTTAGATCCGTGCTTTCCGTGAGGAGTTAGACCAAGCTGTATCTCAGAATTGATTGTAGGACTCAATTCCAGTTGTTGGAGCAGTAGAAAGTTAGTCATAACAACATTCCGTATTCAAGGACTTTTGCCTGCGTCTGATGGAGACTGCCTGAAGATTGTATCCAGTTGAGTGTGAAGAGTTGATTGGACAATTTGATGAACTTCTGGGTGTGGGGCAAGGTTGTGAACTGTCATCTGGCTGTCCAAAACCTGGAAGCTTTCAGATTCGGGTTTTCCCAGAGGTGCCAATATGACATCTCTAATAAATTGGAACTCTGAGGAACCTCAGGCCTTCAGGGCATTTTTTCATTGGGGATGTTACTTGGAATCCAGAAACATATATTCCTGTTCCACATCATTTGAAAAGCCCAAAAAACACTCAATTTTCAGATCCAAACTTTCCCTGAGGAGTTAGACCAAGCTGTATCTCAGAATGGGAGGGATCATTCAATTCAGTCAGAAAATGTCACTTTTGACACAGAACTAAGATTTAGAAAAGAAACACATATTCATCTTCCCCAAGCTGTAGAAACCCGAAGACACACTCAATTTCGAGATCCGAGCTTTCCCTGAGGAATTAGACCAAGCTCAGAATTGGCAGTAGGACAATTTAGCCAGAAAATATCACATGACACGGAGCTCAGATATGCTAAAGAAACACATATCCATTTTCCCCAGGATGTAGAAATCTGAAAACACTCTCAATTTTCAGATACGAGCGTTCCCTGAGGAGTTAGGAGTATCTCAGAATTGGCAGTAGGACAATTCAGTCAGAAAACATTACTAAATTTTCAGATCCAAGCTTTCTCTGAGGAGTTAGATCAAGCTGTATCTCAGAATGGGAAGGAGGACTCAATTCAGCCAGAAAACGTGACACAGATTTGCTAAAGAAACACATATTCATGTTCCCCAGGGTCTGGAAAGAACGAAACACACTCAATTTTCAGATCCGAGCTTTCCCTGAGGAGTTAGAACATCTCAGAATTGGCTGTAGGACTGAATTCAGCCAGAAAACATCACTTGTGACACAGAGCTCAGATTTGCTAAAGAAACACATATTCATGTTCCCCAGGTTCTCGAAAAAACAAAACACACTCAAGTGTCAGATCCAAGCTTTCCCTGAGGAGTTAAGAACAAGCTGTATCTCAGAATGGGAGGGATGACTCAATTCAGTCAGAAAACGTCACTTTTGACACAGAGCTCAAATTTGAAAAGAAACACATTCCTGTTCCTCAGGGTCTGGAAAGAACAAAACACTGAATTTTCAGATCTGTGCTTTCCTTGAGGAGTTAGAACAAGGAGTATCTCAGAATGGGAGGGAGGACTCAATTCAGCCAGAAAACGTCACTTGTGACACGGAGCTCAGATTTTGAAAAGAAACACATTCCTGTTCCCCAGAAAAAACAAAACACACTCAATTTTCAGATCCGAGCTTTCCCTGAGGAGTTAGAACAAGGAGTATCTCAGAATTAGATAGGAGCCTTTGTGGAGCAGTGGACTAAATCACTGTTAAGTAGCTCAAAGTTGACTCAGCCTCCCATCCTTCCGAGGTAGGTAAAATGAGGACCCGGATTCTGGGGCAATAAGCTCACTTTGTATAAAAAAGAATATACAAAAGTATGAAGCTATTGCTTAACGCTTTGTAAGCTGCCTTGAGTCTCCAGAAAACTCAGGAGCAAAATCAAGTGTCAATCAACAAGGATTTGGAAGAAAAGGCATCTTTTTTCCTCAGATTCCAGAATGTAGAGGAACAAAAAGACGAAGACCTAAGAGAACTGATGACAGAGATACTAGCAGAAGCGACCCAGAGGGATAAGGAAGACGTCTGAAGAGACAAAGATGAAATTTACAGAGTCCACACCAATTATGCGCGAAGATGTAAGTTGCCCAAGGAGATACATATTAGATTCACAAAAAAATCCATAAAAGAAGATATCTACAGGAAGATGAGAGAAGGGACAATTGTATACAAAGGAAAAGAAATTATGACTCTCAAACAAATCCCAAGAAGGATAAGACACCAAAGGAAAAATTATAATTTCTTAATGACACAATTGAATAAATATAAAATATTGTTCCACTGGCTAATACCGGAAGGGTTACTGATTTCCTGGCAGGAAAAAAAATACAAGATTGACAGTTTAGAAAAAGCACAAGACTTTTTTGATCAGCATTTTGTGTTGGAAGAGAAACAGGAAAGCAGAGAAGAATTAGAAACTAAGAGCCAAGAGGAACACCGGACAGAAAAAGAAGAAAGAGATCAAGAAGAAAAAAGAAGATTGGAGAGAGAAAGAATTGAAAGAGAGGGAGTGAGGGAAAAGACACAAATAATTACAAGAAACACAAGAAGACTAAGAACAACAAACAGAAAACAATAATGGAACAAGAACTAAAGATGACCTCAAGTCATATATATCCTCAGGGAAAGCTCACCTTTGAAAATTGAATGTATTTCTGGCTTTTCAGACTCTGGGAAACATGAATATGTCCGTCATTTGGAAATCTGAGCTCTGTGTCAAAAGTTAAGATTTCTGCCTGAATTGAGTTCTACCAGTAATTCTGAGATAGAGTTTGGTCTAACTCCTCAGGGAAAGCTCGCCTTTGAAAATTGAATTTATTTCTGGCTTTTCAGAATCTGGGGAACATGAATATGCGTTTCTTTAGCAAATCTGAGCTCCGTGTCACAAGTGATGTTTTTAGGCTGAATTGAGTACTGCCATCAATTTTGAGATACAGCTTGGTCTAACTCCTCAGTGAAAGCTCGGATGAGAAAATTGATTGTGTCTTTGGGTTTCTACAGTGTGGGGAATATGAATATGTGTTTCTTTTTTAAATCTGAGCTCTGTGTCAAAGGTGATGTTTTCTGAGTGAATTGAATCATCCATTCTGAGATACAGCATGGTCTAACTCCTCAGGGAAAGTTTGGATCTGAAAATCGAATGTGTTTTAGTTTTATGAAAAGTCTGCAAGAAAATATCCAAGCTCAGAGAGCACCAAGAACCCGAGAGTCATCGTCGTCCTTCTTCTTCTTCCTCTTCCTCTTCCTCTTCTTCTTCTTCCTCCTCCTCCTCCTCACAAACCACACTCTCTTCCAGTAATGATGCTGTCAGCTAGTTGGGTCATGAATGGTCTTCAAGGAAACAACCAAGTTAAGGGAGCACCAAGGACCCCACAACTTCAGGATTGTCCAGAATCTCTTTGCATTCTCCAGAGTGTCCATGTGATACAACCATGTTGCTCTGAGTGAAGATATGGGTACAGAGTGGTCTCACTGAGAAGGGAGCATGAACAGAGCAGGAGCTCAGGTTAGCCAGCCCTTCAACTCATCTCTTTCGTCCAACCATTTGACAGTTGTATGACGAGGGGAACAAGGCTGTTCAGGATGTTTTCGGCCATGTTACTATTCCGTATCTCCTTCAGTCCTTTCAGGAGCATGCCAAAAATCATGATGGAGGTATTCCTCTGTTTGATGTCCTTCTACGAAGGAAGAGAGACAGGTTAGTCCCTCCAATAGCAGAAAACGGATGCAGCTCAAGGCAGAACGGTTGGATTCTTGGAGTGGTTGGTGGCTGCTTTGCAGAAGTTTCTTGAAGTTTGCAGGAGAACACACAAGTTCAGAGCACACCTATTCCCAGTTCAATGTCCATGGAGATGGTCAATCAGCCAGGTCATGGTTGCCCCAAAGATGGGGACTCCAACTCCAGTATGCTGGCTGGAGAGTTCTGGAAGTTGAAGTCCTCACCTCTTAAAGTTGCCAAGGTTGAGAAAAACTGATCTAGACCAGTGTTGTTCAATCTTAGCAGCTCCTTCTGGAGTTCTCAGGCCAGCAGTGTTGAAGTCCACAGATCTTAAAGTATCTGAGATCAAGCAACACCAATCTAGATGACTAATCTAGGTCATTTTGCTAGATAGATGGTGTGGTGTTGTAGATTTTCTAGGTGGACACCTGGTTTGGTGAAGCTGAAGAGAGTGGCAACCTTCCTTCTCTTCCAGCTCCTCTGGCACTTCTCCAGCTCTCTAGAAGGGCTCAAGGATCATCTGCAAGCTTACACACAGTTTCAGATCAGCACAACACAGTTGTTGCTAAACTTTTTAAGCATTTTCGATAAAATTAGAATTCTGTAGATGGTACCCAGGCCATCTTTATGGGAGAAAGAGAGAGAGAGAGAGAGGGAGAAGAGAGAGGGAAGAAAGAGAGAAGAGAGAGAGATGGAGAGAGGGAAGGATGGAGGGAGGAGGGGGAGAGAGAAAGAGAGAGGGAGAAGAGAGAAAAATAGAGAGATGGAGGGAGGGAGGAGGAGGAGAGGGAGTGGAGAGGGAGTGAAAGAGGGAGACAGGGAGAAACAGAAGGCGAAAGTGAGAGAGGAAAGATTAGAGGGGAGGAGAGGGAGGGAAGGGGAGAATGAGAGTGAGAAAGAGAGAGGGAGGATGAGAAAGTGGGAGGGGAGAGGGGAGTCAGAGAAGGAGATAGAGAAAGAAAGGGAGAGGAAGGGGAGAGGGAGAGAGGGAGGGTGAGAAGTTCTCTAAATGGAGTAATTCATTTATCGATAATTCAGATCATGATTTTTCTAGCTTGGTGATTTCCTTCTCACTAACCAGCAAATCTTTTGGGATGATTTTCTTCTGAGGTGAGGAGACTTTGGGATGCACCCCAATATTCTGGACAGCCATTTGTCTGACGTTGTAGAGCAGGGGTCCTCAAACGTTTTAAACAGGGGGCCGATTCACAGTCCCTCAGACTGTTGGGGGACTGGACTGGGTGGGTGGGCATGGCTAGGTGGTCATGTGACTGGGTGGGCGTAGCCAACTTAACCGTCCGTTTTTTTTGCCTTTCTCCTTGTTTTTAAAGACTTTTAATTAAAAGGACTACTTTACAAGCCCAGAGCTGCTTTTCAAGGCTGCACTGGCGAGATCACCCCTCAGCTGGCCCTCAGATGGCCTTACAGCTGGCTCACTGGAAGATAAGGCAGTTAGGAGCGGGGCAAGGGGCGGGGCATAAGCACACCACTCCGCGACTTCCGGTTGAGCTGCCAGCATCGCCAGACGCTTCTTTGCGAAGCGCCAGCCCCAGACTCCGTAGAATTGCAAGAACAGCGAAAATCGGCTGTCTTGCGGTTTGGAATCCTTCCCCCCAGAAAGAAGGGGGGAAGGAGAGCAGACGGGTGGGGTAGAGCTCCCTAAGAGCACCAGGTTTTGCTAATAATCTGGTGCTCTAAGATGAGAGCTCCCCGTGAAGCCTGTCAAAGCTCCGGACCTGGGATGCCTCTGACGGGGAAGTTTTTCCCTGTCAGAACTAGATGCCGTGGCCACCCCATTAAACAACTTTAAACAAATACTTCTTGAACCAAGCTGGCGGAGCACAAGTTTCACAAAGGAAACAGCAAGTATTTTTTTTCTTTTTTTTTAACTCCAGGGATCTACTTTCTTTAAAAGATTTTTTCTAAGTGGAAAGTGAAAGCAAGATGGCATTTGAGTTTCAACGGGGCGTGAAGAAGTGAAAGTTAAAAGTAATTATTGACAAGCCCCTGTTTGAAACATAAAACTCCTTTTTGAAAAGTGGATGAAATAAGAAAGTATGTAATAATAATAATTCAAGCAGCAATACAAATTAAAAGGTCTTTTTTTTCTTTTTTCTTCTTGAAACTCTTTTTTTCTCCCTTTTTTTTCTGTCCTTCTGGAGGGGAAGGAGGAAGGGGGGCAAGATGGCTGGGCTTTTTGAAAACAAAGAAAGTAAAGGAGGGTTATTTAACCCTCAATGGTCTGATTTTGAGGAAGCTTTGAGTTCAATTACCTCTGCTTTATTGAAAAGAATTGATACTATATTTCAAGCTTCTCAAGCTGGAAACAATGAAACATATGGAAATACTGAGTTGCAATCTAGCAGTGGGGGATTGAATGAAGAGCTGGGAGAGGAAAAAAAACAAAAACAGACCATAGCAGATCTTACAGAAGAGAGAAAGATGAAGGCTGAGCAGGATAAGGAGCAAGAAATTCTGGAAGTTGATGAAATTTTGGCTACATTTTTTTTTTTTTTATAAAATTCAATCTGTATTTAAAGAGCTGTTTCCAGAAGAAGCTACATTTCTGCAAAAATTTTATAATATCCAATCCCAAAAACCGCAAAATTTTACTGGAGTTAAAAAAGGCAGAGGGATTAAAGTTAAGAAGAAAGTTCGTAAAAAGGAAAAGAAGAAAGCCTGGAGAAATGGAAAATAACCCTGCTTGATGAGATGATGGTCCTTAAAAAGTATTGTTTAAATGTTTAAAGATTTTGAATTTTTGGGGAAAAAAAAAAGTAGACAGCAGTTTAATGCCAGTTAACTAAGTGATGAGCGACGATGAGGAGGCAATCTATAGTTGTATTGGAATATTTTGAGAAGAATAAACAGATCACAGCAATGCTGGTGTGCTGGGCTGTGAAATATGCCCTGACTTGAAGGATTTGGAATATTTTATTAAGGACTGTGATAAATCTGGATCTAACTGTAATCGCAGAAGTTTTATTGAATATAATAAACTGGAGTTTCCTGTTTGATGGTAATAAATATAAGGCAAAAGGACTATGGATCTAGAGCAACTGCAGGTGATCTGGTGGTTTCCCTAATACGTCTGATGAATCTACTAATCTAATTTTTGACTGGATTTGATGGATATTATCATAAATATAATTATAAAGTCACTCGGGGTTTTTTTTTTTATAAAGAAGCAATTTTTTATTTAGGTGGGTAGACGTAAATGAAGATATTCTATATGCTGTTGGAAGATGTGAAGACAAGAAGATTAGCAACTGGTTTAATCTAGTATGAAGAATTTAAATGTTTGATATAGTTATTAAATGACGTTTTATCTGTATTGATAAATTAATAAGAGGTTTGATTGTTATATTCTTTTTTTAATTAAAAAATTTATTATTATTGTTTTTTTATTATTGTTTTAACTATAACTGGACCTTGATGGTTTAAAAATGGAGGATGGAAGACTTTATATAGTATTTTATTTTAAATTTGGGGGGTTTTTTTGATTGAGGGTTTCTTTATTTTTTTTTTGTTGTTGGGTTTTTTTTCTCTCTCTGTTTTAAATGAAAGAAGTTATAAAATATTTTGTTAAATCGTATAGACTTAATAATTTGTTAAGTATTAATTAGTTATATTGAGTAATGATAGGTTTGATTAGGTAATACTTAATTGTTTTATTAATTGCTGTAACTATAAATGGAGATTAGTTCTGTTGAATTAGATGGAATAAGAAGAAAGAAGACTTGCTTTCCTTTTATCTACTTGTTTAATGATTAGGATTATGATAAGTGTGAAATGGAGTTTAACTTAGAGAATTTGAGCTGTATTTTATTTTGTATTTGCTCTGGGAAGTTGGGGGGGATAGTTGGGGAGGGGGGAGAAAATGTATGTAAAATTTTTAAAACTTTTTCAATAAAAAAAAAAAGCACACCACTCCGCCATATTCTCTGCCCGTGGGCCATAGTTTGAGGATTCCTGTTGTAGAGGGTCTGCTCCTTGAGCAAGGGGTGGACTAGAAGACCTCCAAGGTCTTCCGCTAGTCTGTTTATCGGTGGAATGGCTTCCCTCCAGAAGTTGTTGCTGGGAGGGAGGGAGGGAGGGAGGGAGGAAGGAAGGAAGGAAGAAAGCAAGCAAGCAGAGGAGGGAGGGCGGATGGGAGGAAGCAAACAGAGGAGGGAGGGCGGATGGGAGGGAGGCAAGAAGGAAGACTCATTGACCCCAAATTCCTTTTACTCTTTGCATCATAGACAGTTTTGTATTTTTACAACTGTCATTTACACTACCTTTTGCCATACTGTAGTCCTCGACATATGACTGTCATAGAACCTCCAGTGGTCACTAAGTGATTGCAGCAGTCCTTAAGCCAATGCTGTGGTCGAATACTTAGGATAAACCAGATCTTTCAGTGATTTCCTTCTACAGGTTGTCCTCGAGATACGACCACAATTGAGCTCCAACATTCTGTTGCTAAGCGAAACAGTTCTTAAGCAAGTTTTGCCTCATTGTACGACCTTTCTTGCCACAGTTGTTAAGTGAATCGCTGCAGTGCAGTTCTTACATTACTCAATCTGGTGAATTAGTGAATTTGGTTTCCCCATTGACTTGGTTTATCAGACGGTCACAAAAGGGATCACGTAATCTCGAAACACTGCGACCATCATAAATATGGAGCGGCAAGTACCCAAATTTTGATCACATGACCGTGAGGATGCTACAATGATCATAAGTCTGAAAAATGGACCTATCCCTTTTGTCAGTGCCGTTGTGACTTTCAGCGGTCACTAAACGAGGACTGTATTTCCTTTTTCTCTCCCCATAATGGCTGAAAGTGGCATCTCTTAGTAGAGGCTCTCAGGGAAGTTCCCTTCCTTGGCTTGGCTAATGCTCCGTATCTCCACTCTTCTTCCTCAGCTGCTGTATCACCTGGAGGTTGGAAACTTCTTGATGATGCACGACATCCTCGAGGTGCTCAAGGAACGGATGACCCAGTCACATCCGCTCATAAAGATCTTCAGCGTGAGAGGGCTGGGGTACCTCATGCAGCACCCCTTCGAGGTAAGAGACGGGGGGCAGGAAGGGAGTGGCTTCCAAGGTAGTAGCAGGTGTGGCCTCACTCTCTGGGAAGTCTACAAGGCTGGGAAGGATAGAAGTGACTGCATTTAATTGCTCGTTTCTTTCCCTGATTCCTCCAGAACAACATCTTAGAGCCAGTTTTCATGCCGGTCGTAAACTGCGCCTGTCACCCAGAGAAGAGTCTAGCCAAGGAAGCTTTACGGACCCTGGACTTCACACAAAATGCCCCTGCAACAAGCAAGAACCTCACAGAGTCACAGAGAGCTCAAAAACAAACTATCACACTTTACACAAAAATAACACAAAAGCTGCACAACTGACTCACACGCAATGCAAAAGCAGCTGGACTTCACACAAAATGGCTGAAACCTCACAGACACTCAGGCACAGCTGATCTTCTCACAGCTGATTGGTAATAAAAAAAATGCTT